>OX030971.1:3669120-3674120 GCA_943735955.1 Piscicola geometra | reverse complement strand
TATAAAGTGCCCCTTTATGGCGTGCGTCTCTGTACCGCCTCTGACAACTAAGTTTAACTCCTGGCTTGCTCGCGGCGGAACTGCTTCTACTGACAGGAGAAGGGGCGAAGGCGGGTCACTGGCGCCTTAAAACCAGTCGCTTCGGGCTCGTCAGCCTGGGAAGGCAACCCATCTAGGAGAAGGAAAACTCTGACTACCAACCGCTGCTGCCTTGCAGGCTATCCATTCATGGAAAAGGCTTTGGGAGTCAACCCCGAGGAAAAATCAAGAGTCGGAGTCCCTAAGGCGGTGGATCGTCATCAATCAATCAATCAATCAAATCAATTTCTATAGCGCTCTTTCCTCAAATTCAAGAGCGCTCGTAAATGAATTTGTTAAAAAGATATGTCTTCAGATCTTAACGAAAAGTAAATAAAGATTAAGAAGTAGTTAAATAAGAAGGTAATGAGATCCAAATATATGGACTTGCATAATGTGATGATAAATGGGAGTACGGCTAACGATTCTAGCTGCATAATTAAAATGGTTTTAAAGTACTTTCAAGTAATTTATAATAGAGTAAATTACATCTATGATGTTTTTCCGGCAATTCCTGCGACGCTGATGGTTCCAAGATGTATCGGCTTTGCCTTTCCCTTGGACTCACCATCAAGCGTGGAGAAGGGGGGTCTGCTGCATGGGCTACAACTTACCTTCCATATTATTTTACCCAGGCTTACGCCCTGGAGAGGTCACTCCAGCTTTGCTAAAAGCGTTGAAAAAACACGGAAGTAGCAGTTTACTGGTTATAAGTCATGTGTTTGCCTCCGACGGTGGGAGAGATCGCCATGTCTTATTTACAACAACCGCCCGTCTCAAACTGGGCAGTCCCCGGTCAAACAGGTGTTGTTCCATCACAGTTTGCCTGCCCTACTGGGTGCGTTAGGCTCAGAGTGCTGCAACACTCGACAAAGAGACTTATTATGTACGCGCAAACAAGAAAAACAAAACAAAAACACCTGCCCTAAAACTGGGCACCTGGAATGTGAGAACACTCACACCAGGGCTATCTCAAGAACTCCAGATGATCAGTAATGTCCGAAAGACTGCAGTTATCAACGATGAACTCGTGAGACTCCAGGTCGACAATGCCACACTGTAGAAGACTCGGCTAGCTGATTTTGGAAGTCTTAGAGAAAACGATTACACATTCTTTTGGCAAGGGAAAAGTGCTGAACACAACAGAGAATACGGCGTTGGTTTTGCAGTCCGGAACCATCTGCTGGGAATGATAGAACCGTGCCAAAAAGGAACTGAAAGACTTCTATCACTCCGTCTCCACACCACTTCTGGGCCAGTCAACCTCATCAGTGCCTATGCACCAACCCTTAACGCATCAAGTGATTCCAAAGACGATTTCTATGACCAGCTAGATTCGCTTCTCAACAAAATCCCTAAAGAAGAACAACTAATACTGCTGGGTGACTTTAATGCAAGAGTGGGCGATGCTCATTACTCTTGGTCCCCATGTCTTGGTAAATTTGGTGTCGGAAAGATGAATGAAAATGAACAGCGACTCTTGGAAATGTGCTTATATCACAATCTCAGCATCACCAACACTTTTTTTCAGACAAAACCACAGCATAAAGTTTCGTGGAGACACCCACGATCTAATCACTTGCACCAGCTCGACCTGATCATCATCCGGCAATCTTCTTTGAAAAGTGTACTACATACTCGCACCTATCACAGCGCTGATTGTGATACCGATCATTCTCTGGTCTGTTGCAAACTGAGACTCCAGCCCAAGAAAGTTCACCGGTCCAGGCCTGAAGAAAAACCCCGAATCGATGGGAGCAAAACAAACCACCCAGACAAAGTGGCACAGTTTAACCAAGATCTCTTGGACTTGTTCCACTTAAAACCTCCTGATGGAACAGCCAAAGAACGTTGGGACCATATTTGGGAAACGGTTTACAAGGCTGCGTCCAAAGTCTTTGGAAAGAGGCAGAACAAAAACAGCGATTGGTTTGAAGCCCACTCCTTCACACTCACTCCAGCTATAGAAGAACGCCGCAGAACTCATCTGGAGTACAAGCTACATCCCAGCCAAAAGAGTCTACAGGCGTACAGATCCTCCAAGAGTGCAGTTCAGAAATTAGCAAGAAAATGCGCTAATGACTACTGGCTTCAGCAATGCCAAAAGATTCAACAATCATCCGATACTGGAAACATCAAGGGCATGTACGACGCATTAAAAAAGCCACAGGTCGCACTATGAAGACCATAGACCCACTCAAGTCTGCCACTGGTGCAATCATAGACGATAAGTGCACGCAGATGGACCGCTGGGTAGAACACTACTCCGACCTATACTCCAAGCAGAATCACGTGAGCGAAGAAGCCCTTGCCGCAGTTGAAACTCTTCCACTCATGATGGAACTTGATGAAAAGCCCAGTGTTACAGAATAAAAGAAGGCTATTGAAAGTTTGTCTTCAGGGAAAGCTCCAGGGGCTGATGGCATGCCACCAGAAGTCATCAAATGCGGTAGCACAGTCCTCCTAGAACAACTTCACAGTCTTCTCTGCCAATGCTGGGAAGAAGGAACTGTACCTCAGGACATGAGAGACGCAAAAATAATCACTTTATACACGAACAAGGGCGAGAGAAGTGATTGCAACAACTACAGAGGAATATCTCTCCTCAGGGTCGTGGGCAAAGTGTTCGCACGTGTAGTCCCAAAAAGACTACAGAAGCTTGCTGATAGGGTGTATCCAGAATCACAAGCTGGGTTCCGCGCAGAAAGGTCAACTATAGATATGATCTTCACACTCAGACAACTGCAAGAAAAAGGCAGAGAACAACACAAAACCATTTTCCTAGCTTTCATAGACCTGACCAAAGCGTTTGATCTTGTCAGTAGGGATGGACTCTTCAACATTCTGGCAAAGATTGGCTGCCCACCAAAGTTCCTGAGCGTAATAAAGTCGTTCCATGACAATATGAAAAGCACTGTGCAGTATGATGGATCGACATCAAGTGCTTTTTAAATCCGCAGTGGCGTCAAACAAGGCTGTGTTCTCGCTCCCACTCTCTTCGGCGTCTTCTTCGCTGTTATGCTGAAACGTGCCTTTGGAGCATCAACAGAAGGTGTATATCTTCATTCCCGATCAGACGGCAGTCTTTTCAACCTGGCTCGTCTGAAGACAAAAAGCAAAATACGAAAAGTGATGATAAGAGACATGCTGTTTGCGGATGATGCAGCACTGGTCACCCACACTGAAGCAGAACTGCAAAGACTGCTCGACAGGTTTTCCAAGGCATGCGATGAGTTTAGCTTACAAATCAGCCTCAGAAAACACAGGCGACGGCACAGCAGGCCGAACGACCTCACATCACTATTAAAAACTATGCTCTGGAAGTCGTCAGCCAGTTTACCTACCTTGGTTCGACAATCACTGATGACTTCTCACTAGTTGCAGAACTGAACCAGAGTTTGGAGCAACAAGAAGCTGACAATAAAGAAAAAGACAGCTGTGTACAAGGCATGTGTTCTGAGCACTCTCCTTTACGCCAGTGAATCCTGGACACTATACGCATACCAGGAAAAAAGATTGAGCGCTTTCCACATGCGGTGTCTTCGACGCATGCTCGGAATCTCATGGAGAGACCGTGTCACAAACAACGAGGTGTTGGTGAGGGCAGCCATCTGAAGCATGACCACTCTTCTTCGTCAAAGACGTCTTCGATGGTTAGGACATGTACGTCGGGTGGATGATGGTCGACTTCCCAAAGACGTGCTATTCGGCGGGCTTGCCTCAGGTTGGAGAGCAACTGGCAGGCCATACCTTCGCTACAAGGACGTCTGCAAGCGCGACCTAAAATCTACAGAGATCAACGTCAGCACCTGGGAATCGCTTGCTGAAGATAAAAGCAGATGGAGGCAAGCTGTGCGCATGGGACTAGAAGCGGGGGAAGCAGGTAATAGTCGGCTTGCCAGTGAAAAGCGCTCCTGCAGAAAAGAAAAACAGCAGCGATCTGCGACCAGCAGCCACCAACAATCAGCTGCGAACAATCAGAAAAGAACAACAACCAACAAAGAACAACAACCACCAGAGAACAACAACAGCAGCGACAAAACCACAGCGAAAGGTTCTCCCTCGGCGCAAGTACATTGTCTACTTAGACTGAAGGACGCCAACTAATAAGTGGTAGTAGTAGTAGTAGTAGTAGTAGTAGTAGTAGTAGTAGTAGTAGTAGTAGTAGTAGTAGTAGTAGTAGTAGTAGTAGTAGTAGTAGTAGTAGTAGTAGTAGTAGTAGTAGTAGTAGTAGTAGTAGTAATAGTGGTAGTAGTAGTAGTAGTAGTAGTAGTAGTAGTAGTAGTAGTAGTAGTAGTAGTAGTAGTAGTAGTAGTAGTAGTAGTAGTAGTAGTAGTAGTAGTAGTAGTAGTAGTAGTAATAGTGGTAGTAGTAGTAGTAGTAGTAGTAGTAGTAGTAGTAGTAGTAGTAGTAGTAGTAGTAGTAGTAGTAGTAGTAGTAGTAGTAATAGTGGTAGTAGTAGTAGTAGTAGTAGTAGTAGTAGTAGTAAAAGCGGTAGTAGTATTGTAGTAGTAATAGTGGTAGTAGTAGTAGTAGTGGCATTATCATTCATCCTGACGACACAGGTAACGGAGGTGACGAAGAGACCAGCGACAGCATGCAGTTCCTTCAAGCAGTCCATCAAGCAACTCATCGACCAAAACCTCTCCGTCAAGGTGGTGATAACAATTCGACATAACAACACTTCATCATAAAAACACCTCAATATAACAACACCTCAATATAACAACATCTCAATATAACAACACCTCAATATAACAACACCTCAATATAACAACACCTCAATATAACAACACCTCAATATAACAACACCTCAATATAACAACACCTCAATATAACAACACCTCAATATAACAACACCTCAATATAACAACACCTCAATATAACAACACCTCAATATAACAACACCTCAATATAACAAC
>OX030971.1:3614120-3666620 GCA_943735955.1 Piscicola geometra | reverse complement strand
TGAGGGGGGTGCTGGCGAGGAAGATGGTGGTGAGGTTGAAGGCAGCAAACAGGATCAAGGCTGCTCTGAAGAAGAACTGTCTGACCACCTATCTGCGCTCACTGCAAGCCGCCTTCAGGTGCTCTTCCCTCCTTCCTTCCATCACTCTCTTTTTTCTTTTGCTTTTTTTTCTCTGTTAACCTTCTCTCCATAGTTCCATTCCATCCTCTTCACCACTCACTCACACACTTCCTCTCCCCCCCACCCCCACAAAGTGGCTTGCCAAAGCAGCGCAGTTACGGCAGAGACACCGCATGGCCACCGCACCCTCCACAACTCTCCAACGTGGTCCATCTGCTCCAAGCGACCCATCGTCGGTCAGTCTCGCTGATTCTTCGTACATGTGATTGAACGATGTTGATTATTATTATTATTATAAATTATTATCGTTTTTATAAAGCGAGAACTGAAGCACTCTCACGATTTCGTAATGCAATTAAAGAAATACTAAACATAATAATTATTATTTTTAGTATTTATTATTATTTTATAATATTTATTATTATTTGCCAATAATAAAAATTTTATAATAATAAAAATTTTATAATAATAAAAATTTTATAATAATAATAATTGTTTAATAATTATAATAATTACTTTATAAGAATAATAATAATTATTATTTTTATTATATTATAACCGTAAACAAAAAAATAGAAAAAACGCAGAAATTATTTTTTCAAAAAACAATTTGTTTTTTCAGTATTATCCACACATGAGAACAATTCAAAATCAAAATTTAAGCCCAGTGGTAACCCAGAGTTCTGTATGAAACTAGAGGCAAATGACTGGGTAAGAGCCCACTGATCCGAAATCGGACATTCTAATTTATATTTAATTTGTAGTTATTCAGGGTATATTATAAGCAAATAACTTTTTCTATTGTGTTGTTTACGGTTAAAACTTAAACTTAAAAGTATATACCTTCAAAAAAATAAAAGCATAATTACTGCGTCGTATTATTTTCTATTAGGTCAAACAAGTAAAAAAAAAAAGTTGATTTCACATGCTTTCAAAAATTGACTGCAAATAAAATATAGCATAAATTTAAATAAATATTATTCTAGTGTGGCTAAGGCATCTATAACATAATACCTAGCAGACTCACAAAAAAAATTATTCATGATAACTAAATAATTATAGTGTATTAATTTTTATGTCCAAATTCGGATCACTGGGCTCTAATGGGTTAAAGGTACGAAATGACGCTCAAATGATCGTTGAAGTTTCAAATCACTCACCAGATGGCGAGCCTTCAAGATCCTTGAGAGGTACGACAAGGCGCAGTGGCCGGAGTTGAAGCGGAAGGTCTCGGTGGGCGAGGTGATGGTCGGCAAGCGGAAGAGATGGGGCTTCGAGCGCCAGTGGCTCGCTGACTACTTCTCGCAGGTACCTTGTCTCGTGCCATGCCAAATATTATAATTAGTTTGTATTATTAGTTATTTAAATATTATTTTTTTTATTTTAACAAAATTAACTCATAATATATTATAAATAATAGTTATTATCATTATAATGAAAGTGTCATCCCGTAACTTATAATCACCAAGACATTAATCGTTACACTTCACACCATCGTGACCCTCCCCAAGACGAAGACTACAATCACCATTACAACCACTACCAACATCATCACTACCACTGCCATTATCACCCTCTCACCACTACTATCATCACTACAACTACCATCATCATCACTACCATAATCACCACTACCACAACCACCATTATGAACACCACCAGCTTCATCAACATTACTCCTACAATGATCACCACCACCATTACATCATCATCACCATCCCATACCATCATCATCGCCACCACCACAACATGATTATCATCACTACCATCATCTTCACCACTACTACCAAAATCACCATCATCATTACTGTCATTACTACCATCAGCACCATCATCACTACCACTACCATCTTCATCATAACCACTACCATCCTCATCACAACCACTACCATCATCATCATTATCATCTACATCACCACCGTCATCATCATTACTACCATCATCATCATCATCATCATCATCATCACCATCGACTGATAGAGCTCTGCAGAAGCATGTCAGGCAGTTGAAAGACTCAAGCTGAAGCATCCTTTCAAGAAGATCCTCTTCGCATGTCTCATCAAGAAGGTGTCTTTCTGTGTGTGTGTGTGTGTGTGCGTGTGTGTGTGTGTATGTGTGTGTGGGTTTGTGTTTGTGTGTGTGTGCGTTTGTGTGTGTACGTGGTTGTGTGTGTGTACGTGTGTGTGTGTGTGTGCGTGTGTGTGTGGGTTTGTGTGTGTGTATGTGTGTATAAGTAGGTGAGCCAATCCTTGCTAACTCGACCACTCAGACCAACCACCATTTCAAAACTGTCAGCAGAGCCCTCATCGTCACAGACCACTTCATCGTCAGGTCTTTCATCATCATCATCATTCTCATCTTCCCCATCATCATCTTCCTCCTGATCATCGTTTTCATTCTCATCATCAATATCAGCTTCATCAGTATCTATTTCATTGTGATCATTAACATCATTATCATAATCATGAGCATCACCATCATCATCGCCATCATAACCATCATCATCATCCTCATCATTATCATTACTTTCTCAAAGACTTGATCCAGACAAGAACTACAGAGAAGTAAAGGACCCAATTCCTCTCAGATGTGTATGCCTTCATCATCATCATCATCATCATCACCACCTTTATTTTTACTGAAAATCACAATCATGACCACCTCAGATTAGTGGCATCAGCATCACTCCAGGACCAGACCTGCTTCTGTGTTTGCATCTCTCACCGCCCCAACATCTCAACAACAACCACATCAACAACAACAACAACAACACCAAAAACAACAACAAAGAGGTACTAAGTGACTTGGTGTTGTGTCTGACTAACAGCAGCATCGACACTCGAAGCACTGATGGTGTGGAGTTGTTGAGGGAGGTGGAGGGGGGTGACAAGGTGGGCGAGTTGGTCGGATGCCTTCTCTACCACCTGCCCTCCAAACCCCCTGTTCACGTGGTCTCTGACGTCACTTGCAGCTTGAAGGCTAAGACTCGCATGGTGAGCGTCCAGAAGGCGCCCAGTGGTCCAGCCTTCCTCAAACAGGCCAACAACATCATCCTGCAATGGCCCTCTCTATAACGACATGCCGCTATCTGGAGGCTGCCATGACAACACTGCTTTCACTGCTTGCTTGAATAAGTCAAGCTGCTTCAAAGTGCCTTGAATCAAATCTTGGAGTGCTATGGCATTGAACTTTTAAATCAAATCAATCTATTTTCATCATGCAACATTTAATAAGGATAAATGAAAAGTTTTTTTACATTTAAAAGTTGAAGCTTCATTTTCTTTATACGAAATATACCGTGAAACAGCCAGTATAAGGCGCCCATCGTGTTTGATTGCCAAAAAGACGAATTTAAGAAACGAAAATTAAAAGGTTTTCATGGTTAATCTACTTTTCAAATTCATAAATCCACGTCATTGCAAAGTTTTATTTTGTCTTCAAATATTGATGCCGAATAAACGCAAAACATGGCTTTCAAAGATAGAAATAAAACATTGAAAATTTGAATCTAACGATTTGAAAACCACGTGTTTATATAAAAACTGGACGTCTTCTCTTAATGCAAATATTGTCCCACAATTTATATAAAAACTCATTGTATAAATATATAAATAACAAAATAATCATCATCTTGAAAAAAGTTGGAACAAACAAACAATTTATACAATCTTATAACAAAAAAAACAAAAGCCTTAACCCTATCCCTAACTATAACCCTTGCGCTAACCCTAACTTTTTCATTCATAAATTTTATGTGAGACTATCAAATTAATGCAAGAACAGATGTTGAGCCAATCTAACAAAGCTATGTATGAAGCTGGGTAGTCAAACAAAATAGATCCGCTACGGAGCAGAATGTGCCAAATCCCGCTTGGTTACTCTCTGACCTTATCGCAAACTTTTGCGTATTAGGCATCAACATCTTGGCCACCCGGCTCTTTATATCATAGAAACAGCGCAGGTAAGACGGTTCAAGCCATCGTAGCTCAATCATCCAAATTTGAGCGTCGCACTTGAGAGCCTTTCGGCTAGCAGTCGTGATCTTTGTTATAAAGGTTTCCAACAAAAGGCAAGTAAGTTTAGTTTAGTTTAGGGAGTTAAAACCACTCAGATCTTTTGACCTCTATAATGGTTATAAAAAAAATAAAAAATAAAAGAAAAAATATATATTTATGTTTATGTATTTAAATTATTTTTTTTACTATTATGTCATAGTCGCACTTATAGTTGTACATCATGGGATGGTTTTCCCAGTATTTATCTAATTTTATTTTAAATTTATCTGTATTTTCAGCTTTTGCGATATCATCAAGCAAGCTATTCCAAACTTTCACCACTCTATGTGCATAAAAAAAATTTTCTTGTATTCCTTTGGCATTATTTTTTGGATAATTTTAGTGAATTTCCTCTTGATTGCCTTGTATTAAGTGTGAAAATATCTTCTGTTATTTTATTATCATATTTATTATTAAGTATTTTATAGGTTTCGATCATGTCCCCTCGAAGTCTTCAGTATTTTAATGTTGGTAACTTAATTACTTTAAGTCCATCGTTGTAAGTCATGTCTTTTAGATAAGGTAGCATTTTTGTAGCCCTTCTTTGTACATTTTCTATGCAATCAATTTGATTTTTCAATGAAGGACTCCATACACTGCTAAGGTATTCTAGATGGGGCCTAACTATACCTTTGAATAATAATCTAAATGTTTTTGTATCAATAAATTTAAACGTTCTTCTTATTAGCCCTAATAATTGGTTAGCTTTATTTTCTTGTTTTTGTATGTGAATATGGAATTTTAAATTCTTGTCTATAATTACACCAAGGTCTTTTTCATACTCTATACTTTCTAAAACTACCTGACTTCCTTCATAATCCTGCATAGAATAAACTCTTTCTTCCTTTTTATTTCTGTATATCTGCAATAGTTTACATTTATGTGGATGAAGTCTCAGGTCCCATTGTACACTCCATTCCACTACTTTGTTTATATCTTCTTGTAGCTTTGTTTGGTCCTCTATTTCATTAATTTGTTGATATATTTTACAATCATCAGCGTACATAATTATATTTCAACTCACTCTCTCTGGCAGATCGTTGATAAATAAAAAAAATAATAATGGGCCCAAGACTAATCCTTGGGGAATGCCACTTTTTACTTTTACCCATTGTGATTTAACACCATTAACATTAACCCTCTGTACCCTATCATTTAGAAAATTACTTATCCACCTGCATGTTTTATAACCAATTCCATAATTTTCTAATTTATATATTAATTTTTTATGCGGTACCTTATCAAATGCTTTCATAAAATCAGTGTAAATAACATCGATTACCCCTCCTTTGTCTAAAATACTAGTCCAATTATCTATTACCATTAGTAGTTGTAATGAAGTCGACCATCCTCCAATAAAACCATATTGTCTTCTGCTAAACTAAACTATTTAAATTCATATGTTGTTCTATTCTTTTTCTTATTACTTTTTCCATTAGTTTACAGGTTATACTAGTTAAACTAACTGGCCTATAATTTGATACCTCTTTTTTATCTCCTTTTTTAAATATTTGTATTATTTCCCCTTTTTTTCCAATCTCCTGGTATTATACCGCTATTTAGTGAGCTATTAAAAATGTTACATAATGGTGTATGTATTATATTTGTTAATTTTGATAATACCATGGGATGAACACCATCTGGACCTGGGGCTTTTGTTACATTTATTTCTTTTAATAAGTTATAAATTTCATCCTTTGTGACATCTCCATCATTAGATCTTTCTTTAAATGTTATATTATCTATTTTGTTAAAATTATCATTATTTTCTTCTGTAAATACACTTTTAAAGAAATTATTGAGACTTTCTGCCTTTTCTAAATCAGTTGTCGCAATGTTCAGTGATCCGTCACATCCTATTAGGTGCAGCTCGGATATGCCACTCCGAGTTTTTCTTTTGGAATTTATGAAAGCCCAAAATTTTTTAGGATTAGATTTTGAAAACAACGCAATTTGACGCTCCTGTTGTTTCCGTTCTATTATCATTGCTTTTTTTGCTTTGTTTCTTGCTATTTTGTAAAGTTCATAATTTTTATTGTTTCTTTCCTTTATATAACACTTCCATTGTCTATGTTTCTTTCTCAAAATTTTTCTTGTATCTTTACTCAGTGGGGTTATGTATAATCTCTCTTTGTTTGTCTTTATTGGTGTATTTATATTTATGACATTATTTAGTTTGTTCATAAATAATTCAAACTGATCGTTTGTATCTATATTTTCCATTAATACATCCCAATCGATATTCATTTCTTGTTTTATTTTTTCGAAATTAGTCTTTTTATAATTTAACTTTATCACATTAGATTTAATAATTTGCGTTTGACAAAGTAGTTCAAAAGACATAACAATATGGCCGCTTTTTCCCAAATGGTCAAGAAACTTAAGATTTTCTATATTGTTACGTTCATTAGTTATTTAAGATGTAAAGATGGCTCTTGCTTGTTTCGGTATCTCGTTGGTTTATCAACTACTTGTTTCAGAAAACAATCTCTAATGCATTCCACAAACTTTTCACTTAATTTATCTTTACTTAAGATATTACACCAATTTATCCCGGGTAAGTTAAAATCTCCAGTAATAATTATATGCGTAAATGGTTGTTTTTTTCCCATATTATTAATTTCGTAAAATGAATTAATTAAATTGTTTAAGTTAATATCATCTGATGATGGACTTCGATAAATACATCCAATAAGAATTTTAACATTATTCTTCATTGTTATTTTTACAAATATATTTTCTCTATAATCTACGTTTATTTTTACTTCTGTTGCATTTAACATTTCTTTTACATATATTAATATACCCCTTGAGTTAGTTATTGTTAAATGTGAGGGAAAGTATCAAATCCTCTAAACTTAAATTCCTTTATTAAAGTATTATATTTTACATTCTTTGCCAATAATGAAGAATAATGTTAAAATTCTTATTGGATGTTGCTGTGTTGAGTTTTTTTTCCATTTCTCACCAAAACGAATGGCTGACTATCATCTTCTGTTGGAGTATTTTGAACGTCCGACCACCAACATTTTTTGGAATGCCTGTTGTCTCCCTCAGTGGTTATTGGTTCGGAGTCAGAGTTGTTGCTTAAATTGTTGGAATTCAATTTACTTTTCAATAAATTGACATTTGTTTTAACAGATTCAACAACGTCTTTGTTAAATTTATTTTTCAACAAATTTATATTATTTTTATTAAGTTCAACAGTTTCAACAACTTTATTTAACTTAATAATTTCGGTTTTGTTATTTTCAACGGCTTCAAAAACTTTGTCAAACTGCACCTGTTGTTTGTACAGCATGTCAATTAATTCATGTTTAATTGTTTCAAAGTTTATTGTTAACACATTTTCAAACTTTGGAATTCTATTTATATTTGAGCTTACAAATAAGAAGGGAGAATTTAATCATATTTTGTTCAACATTTCTCAGCGCAAGTAAGACGGTTTAACACGTCAGAGCCAAATTTGGACGCGACATTTTCGATACTGCAATCTTGAAACGTAGTCTTCTGACGTGTTTAGGAATTGAACCCACGACCTATGGCTATAAGGAGTTAAACCCTCGACCATCCTTTCATCTAAATATAGAGCCAAAATAAATTAAAAAGTTTCCAAAATCAGTTTTAGCGTTAAACGCCCACTTGAAAACATTTTAAGACACATAATTATATATAGGTAATATGAGTGATACTTATATGGTAATGTGGACATTTCAATTATGAATTTAAAATGGCTAATTTGTTGAAATCAATGAATTTAGCGTCTTTTTAAATAAGATATTTTGTAAAAATAATAAAACTGGAATGGTTGAAACTATATGCATTTAAAAGTTTTCATTTAAATTTTTTAATCTTTATTTATTAGTTGGGTCAACCTAAATTTTGTTTGAAAAATTCTTTGAGACAGCATTGCTCTAGAAAACTTTTTGTATATATGAAAACTTATAATGATGGTTTTTAACATAACTTTATTCTCTTTGCATTCATGTTATTTTCTCAATTAGCGCTATCCAACTACCATAATCAATTAAAGGCTCCATAACTTCTTCTAAAAATGTTTTTTTCTTATTTTATAATAATAACTATTTTAAACAAATATTTATATAGCTTGAGTGTGCTAAATTAAAAAATTCGCAGAAAAATATAATAATTTTTATTCGAATCTGTCTTACTTATTTCACCACAAACTACCATTGTTTTGTTCTGCAATTAAAATACAGAATGGCTTGAAATGTTTATTTTATACGTTCACATTCACGATTCCTAAAAAGAACCACTTGTAGCATCTTAACTTATCGAATACTGGCCTTTCTAATTTGGCTTGATCGACAGTTAAAGACATAAGAGAGGCTATATAAGAAGCTCATTAGAAACTTTTGCATTCAGACTTTTCTTGATTCTCCCTGAAAACCTTTGAAAGTAAGTTAAGGTAGCATAAGCATTATTCTGATTCAGAACCTTTAAAACAATTTAGATTGTTTCTACACATAAGAATACTTTCTTTTTTCAAGCTCCAGTTTAACAAGATGACGAGAAAGACTCTAATGTTCATGATGGTGCTGCTGCTGATTGCCTACCAGGCTGAAGGTTGGTCTTTTCCCAATAATTGAATTATAAAAAGCGCTATATAAATTTATTTAACTGATCGATTGATTGATACTCGCCTTGAGACGCATTTATTTTAGAGTTAAAAATTAAGGTGAACATAATTCAAATTTAAAGTTGTTATTTCTTTTTGCGAGTTTTTTATAACACTATCTATCGACCAGGGAAAAGTATCGAGTGCTGGAAAGCAGAGTACGATATGCTGGCTGAGGGCTTGACTCCAACGTCTGATCGGACCATCCACGAATGCAGAAAGAAGTGTCAAAAGAAGATTCCAGGCTGTCGCACCATCAGCTTCGACATCGCAAAACGAGCTTGTTTCGTTCAAACTGAAGCGACGAAGCAAATAAAGTTACGAAAGCAAAACCTTTCCGTTACGGAGGCGCTTACGAAGAATTGCTTTTATATATAGTTAGTAATAAATTCTTTAAACTTCAGATTTTTTTTCCAATTTTTAAGCGGATTAAAAGTTGATTTATTTACTTTTTTTATATCTTTTTGAAATTATGTTTTTCATATATATTTCTTATATATTTAAAAAAACATATTTTTATGTATTTTAAAGAACATATTTATTATACATTTTAAAAAACATATTTCTTATATATTTAAAAAAACATATTTCTTATATATTCTAAGAAACATATTTATCATATATTTTTTTTATAATTTTTAAATATATTTTTATATATAATTATAAGTATATTTTTTAAATATCATTTAATTATAAGTATATTTCTTAAATATCATTTAATTATAAGTATATTTTTAATATTATATAATTACAAGTATATTTTTCAACATTATATAACTATAAATATAATTTTTTAATATTATATAATTTAAAGTATATTTTTTAAACATTATATAATTATAAGTATATTGGTTTAATATTATATAATTATGAGTATATTTGTTTAATATTATATAATTATAAGTATATTTTTAAATATTATATAATTATAAGTATATTTTTAATATTATATAATTATGAGTATATTTTTTATATATTATATAATTATAAGTAGATTTTTTCAATATTATATATATATATATTTTTTATTATTATATTAAATTATTTGATTTATTTGCTTTTTTTTAAAGGAGCCTATCTCAGCCCGCTGTCGTGAAACAAGCCTTCCAACGTAACGCCTGAGCTGTTATTTATTTGGCTGACTTTGAAAAACATTTATCATGAAATAAACATGCTCCTATGAATTTCAATAAAAATTAATTATCTATTTAACTTTTCAAATATGTAATATTTCAAATAGAAAAATTAATAATTGGATATAATAGATTTTTGTAAATTGTGCAAGACAGAGCAAAAAAAACTAGCTACATAAGGGTTCAATAAAACAATTATTCTAATTAAAAAGTTTTAAGATGTCATTTAAGATATCATTAAAAGTTTTAAGATATCATTTAAGATATCATTGAAAGTTTTAAGATATCATTTAAGATATCATTGAAAGTTTTAAGATATCATTGCTAGTGTACCTTGCACGGCCTACACTGGTTGGCTCTGGACGCTTGAAAGATATTCCAGGGTGCCTCTTCAAAAATGCGTTTAGCCAGTCTTTTCAAGCTTTTTTGTTTTTCCACTAAAAATAACGTGCTGCACCTATTTTCTCCGCAATTTTAAAAACCAGTTTTCAAAATTCAGTTGTTGTAAATCCATAAAGCATATTTTTCTATTTTTATTGTATGTTAAAGCGAAGCTGTTTCAAGAGGACCATCTAATGGACAAAAATATCTGCCTAACGATCCAGAGTTTTTTTACTTTTCTTTTAATGTGCCTTGTGATGGTTTTACGAAGGACTCCAAATATGAGTTCTGCTTTCATTTTGCTCATTTTCTTCTCAACTGCCCCACGGGTCCTTTTCTTACAAGTTCTAACCATGAAAACCTAAAATAATTGAGAAGTTTGTAATGAGATCAGATGTGGGCATCTTGCCGCGCTGCTAATATTCCCAATTTAATTAAAAATGAAATGTTGCATGAATTAGAAATTATTTGTTTTTTTGCAGTAATTATTGCAGCATTTTTTTGACAAAATAGTGTATTTGAAAATTCTATAGCGCATTTGTATTTGACAAAAAAACCTATGGGCATTCATAAATAATAAGATTTGCAAGTAGTTTGCTATGATTATGAGACTAAATGACATATTTTTGAACTTTTATCAACAATATTACTCGTCGAAAACGCAATGGTGGTCGTCAAGTAATTAACTCACATAATCTGAAATAGATGCGAGAAACCAAAGAATGCAACAGCATGGTGCAGAAATCGTACTCTTCGAGAATTATAGAAAAAACCGTTCTTCCTTCTTCTGAAAGTTCTGCTGCAAGTCCCGATAGAGCAATGCCGTCCGTTTGTCATAGAATGTGCTGATGACGGAGAAGTGCTTACAGAAGAGACGCTCGCTGATCTATTTCTCATGGTAGCGAATAGATCATGTTCAAAAAAGATCATGGCATCGGAACATGGTACAGCTAGACAAGAAAATTGGTGAATTCTCAAGGTTGATCCAAAAAGCAGAAACTGCAGTGCATTGTACAGACGACGTCAAGCCCATTTGACCAGAGGGTGGTTGTTTTGAGCTGAGGCATGTGTAAAAGGCATTTCGCCCGGCAAAGGGCATACGGTCTGAAGGAAGTAAAAATAAAGATAACCGGCTTAATGGAATTTTGAGAGATTTCACGGAAATTTTTGTCCATAAAAAAGGTTTTAGAGAATCACTGAATACACAGAATAATCTTTATAAAAAGTAAAATAATTAGAACAAATTTATCGAATAAAAAAGTTATGATGATGCTATCATGCTCAGCATTCATTAAGATAACAGGTCCATTTGGTAACGATTGATGCCGAATATTAACTTAACTACACAAAAATCTGCAATGGAATGTTTCAAGCAATAAAAAAACAACTAGTAGACTTTCTAGGTGATTAGTGGAACTGAATCTAGTGAACTCAAAGAAGAAAGTTTTTGCTCCCTTAACCCATTAACGCATGACTCAAAGGAATTAATTAATTTTTCTACAGTTTATTGAAAAACTGATTCTAAAAAATAAAATCAAAAAATAAGTCTGAAATATTTTATGCAAAAAAAGTTATGATGAAAATAAAAAATGTCCTTAAAAAAGGACACTATGCATTGCTACTCACGGTAATCACGATTCGTGGTAGATGCTGAAGCACTCCAAATGTAAAGCTACATTACATTTAAGGCATTTCTTTTCCACTTTCTTTCCACATTACTTGCATCTTTTTTGGCCATCTTCAATTTTACCAATAAAATGATCTTTTCCATCGTATCGGACCTCTGCAACACGCTTTTAGCTAACTTCATGGATTTTTTTTTCTTTTTTGATCTGTTTGAAACCATATGAAAAAATTATAAGTATTTCAGTATAACATGGAGTGTCTTTTGGTAAGCATTTTATTAGTTTAGATACCACTGATCCACCAAGTCCTAATTCGCTATTGAACTCTTCCGAGGCTCCTTGATACGGGTAACAGGTTACCCAATACCCAAGCCTATTATTTAGACACCAAACTTTATATCCAAACCTTATGGGTTTTCCTCTGATAAACTGTTTTGATGAATGCCTTCCATAATATGGCACCATTGATTCCTCAATCGCCAAATGACATTCTTTGGGCCAAAATTTGAGAAATCTTTCATTCATAGCATCAAATAATGGACGCACTTTGGCCATCTTGTCTAACTTATTAATTTTCTTATTGTCATTGCAATGCAAATATCTTAATAACTCTTCAAATCTGTTCACAGTCATAGCATTGCTTACAGCTAGATTGTGTACATCGTCGCTCTGTTCCCAGTACATCCTGCGCTTTGCCAAAGGAACATAACCTGAAAGCATGAGTAAAGCCAGCACCACTCTATATTCATTTTCAGTAGCATTCAGCTGTTTTAGTTTTTGGCTGTCATATAAATTTGACATGTCTGTTATTAGCTTGATGACTGGTACATCCAAAAATAAATTAAACAATGTGAGAGGAAACATTTTTTCTAAAATTGGTTTGTCCTCGGAACTATTATCTGCCAATAATCCAATTTTTTTAGCTGGCCTTTTTACAGCAGTTTCTTTTCTACTTATAGTGGTTTTCTCTTCCCCGATTTTGGAAATTACTATTTCTGCTTCTGCATTTAGCTGGTTTCTTGAAAAATTATCTAGGGTACCTTCACCATCCTCGGGTTCACTATCCTCATCAGAGCAGTTTGGGTCAGTAGAAGGAATCATGACTATATCTGCTGAAAAGAAATCATTGTCATCTTCCAAAATACTAATGACTTCATGAAGAGCGAATCTGAAAATAATTGTTTTTACCATCTGTATTACTGCATAGTGTCCTTAAAAAAGGACACTCAATAAAACACAGTTTTTGGAAATAATATTACATGTAAAATGAAATTTATTTTAAAATAAGATATAAGAATGAATAACAATGGAATAATATTATAAATCATAAATGGTAGACATTAAATAAAATTATAACTAACTTTTTTTCATGAGCCATGACAAAAACACAAAAAATTTAGTTATCGCCTTGAAAAATCAGAATATCGAAACAATTTATCAATTTCAAATCACAAAAAATTTTTTTTTAAAGACTTCAGTTTATATAAGACAGGATTAGTTGCAAAGATAATAAATATAATCAAGATAACTATTATAAAAAAAACTTGTTATTGCTGTCCTTAAAAAAGGACAGTATGCGTTAATGGGTTAACCAACCTTTGGTTTTTAATACATTAAACTTAAAAAATTAAAAATCAAGAAAATTAAGCACAATTCTGGGCTCTGAATTGCTTAGCGACAGGTCTTTCCTGAAGCCAAGATTGTGCTTTCCAATTTTGCCAGGTCTTGTGGAGAAGTGCGCAAGGGTTTGGACTCTTCCCCCTATCATCTTGAAACTGAAAGCTACTTTCTATCTATATGAAAACTTCGTAGATCAGATGAAAATGAGTAATTTTGGCTCAGATTAATACCAAAAAGAAAAGGGTTTAGGATTATGATTTTAATCTATTTTAGTCTATATTTTGTTCTTATCTTTTCTTGAGCGCTCTTGAATTTGAAGAAATAGCGCTATAGAAATCTATTTGATTGATTGGTTGATTGTATCACATGTTAAAATTCAAATCTCAAATTTTTTTAAAATACATTAAATAGAATAAAAACATTTAAATCAATCAAATTGATCATACTGGGTCGCCTTCACAACGCCCAATAATCACGAATTGCAGTCGATTCACCCCTTAACCGATTCACCCATTAACCGATTCACCCCTTAACCGATTCACCCCATAACTGATTCACCCCTTAACCGATTCACCCCATAACCGATTTACCCTTTAAAATAGTTAAAAACGGACTTTTTTTAAATAAAAATTTTAATATAAAATGAAAATGTAAATATAAAATACAATTGTAAATATAAAATAAAATTGTAAATATAAAATACAATTGTAAATATAAAATACAATTGTAAATATAAAATACAATTGTAAATATAAAATACAATTGTAAATATAAAATACAATTGTAAATATAAAATACAATTGTAAATATAAAATACAATTGTAAATATAAAATAAAATTGTCAATATACAATTTTTGGCTTGGCGAGCGGGTTGGCTTAGATGGTAAGTCGTTAGACCTGCAACTTAAAGGTCGCCAGTTTCGAATCCCTGTTCAGCCAACCGTGAGCTATCATATACCTAGTGTATATGATGCGGTGTTTCACGACTTATGTCGTGTGATTGGCCCCTCAGTTGCGTGCCATGGCGCTATACAAAACTGACATTTATTTCATTTAATAACAATGGCAATGTGACAAGACTGATCAGGGTGCCGCCTACTTTTACTCCCGAATCTTGAAACGTGCACACCTTGACATCAAATGGCTTGGAAAGAACAAATAACGTTTGTGAAGGCTGGAGCAACAATCTTCGCATTTCAGTAGGCCATAATAACCCTTCTTTATGGGTTTTAATTAATGCAGTTAAAAAAGATCAGTCGATAGCAATGACATCAATCAATCAAATTGATCAAGGAATTCAACTAAACCGAGAAAAGAAACAAACTAAATACTTCCAAAAAAGGATGGAAACACTGTGTCGAGACCAAAGAACAGAGGCTTTAAGAGCAATTGGACACTGTATTGTATTAAATAGATAAAATGAACCAAATGTGTAAATATTTGTTTAATAAAGATATATGATTACTATTTCTCTATTTGATTTATATTTTATACATTGGATGAATAATAAAAATTTTTTAAAATATTTGGAAGACTTTTTTCTCCCGAAGACAACACGAACAACCACTCCAACAACAACCTTACCAACAACCGTATCAGCAACCTAAACAAAATAACCAAGTAAGAAATATTAATGACCTAAAAATAATATTAAAATAAACAAAATATTACCAGCCTTCCATCAAATTAACAATTTTAACAAATCAAATTACATGAGTTACGAAAAAGCCCTGGGTAAATAGGCATTATCGATAAATATAGTGAAAATAGATGAAAAAACTGAAGTGGCGAATATACTAAATAGAGAAACAGAATTATTTAGAGATAAATTAAGAGAACAACTTAAGGATAATTTAATAAAAGAAAGCACTAATACTTCAAAAAACCTAATTTTAGAAAACCCAGATATAGAAGAATGCATTAGAATATATAATAAAATAATAAGCCCGCTCGCCTATACAACCAAACGGGTCGTAAATGGAGGTTCTGACCAACGTATTAAACAAAATTAAAATAATCAAAGAACTAACCGTAAACACCATTAATTCTAACACTTCAATGAACTCTAACCCGAACCCAATTATTAACACTAACACAAACTCTAACTCGGACCCTAACCCCTTAACAATCCCTTACCCGAACCCTGAATGTAACCCTACCAATATTCTCAACACAGAACTAACAATTCTTAAGAAACAAATTGAGGAGATACAAACCTCTCATAAACAAGATATAAAAAACAAAGTGAGGACCAAGAAAAATCCCAAAAGGAATTCTAAAATTTGATTCTTACGGAAATAAGAAATATTATTATCAAAAATAATACTAATAATAACTCAAATACCATACCAAATATAATAAACCCTATAGCAACCAACACAAAGCCAATCCCACCTAACTCTGTACCAATAAATACTACTACATATGAGGAAGAGAACAGTGACCCGACATTTAGTTCCTTCATAAGGGAGTTAGATAATTTGAATAGAGCTGTAGATTCAGAAGATACTTTACCCCAGAAAACCATAACAGCAAGACAGAAAAACCAAAATAAAATAAAAAACAAAAAGAATTTTTTAGAACCACAATAGATGAATCGAACACAATAACAATAGATAGTAACATCATAAATTTATCTTATTAGATTTTTAATATAATAATAATAATAATAATGATGAAAATAATAATAAAGATCATAATAATGATATAATAATAATAATAATGATAATAAAAATAATAATAATGATAATAATAATAATGATTATAATAATAATGATAATAATAATGATAATAATAATAAGAAGAAAAACACTAACTACAACAACAAAATGAAAGATATCTTACCAATAATGATTTACTTTTACAAAGATTAATGAAAAACATTATTAAAACAATAAATAATAACGAAAGATTTATAAAACTAAATATAAATCTAATTAAAGCCTATAAAGTTAATAAATCCCTAATCAGAAAACTAATTTAAAAAATAAATTAAACAATTTAAATTAACATAACAATGATTATAACAAACCCCCCTTGGTTGCGCCACTGTTGGGATGAATAAAACATCAGCATCAATCATCCATTTTCAATAACCAATTGACATGTCCCAAATGTACAAGGACTCTCAAAGATGCTGTTCAGTTAATCAGAAGAAGCTTTCAATATACGAAACCGAAATAAAGTTTTCATTTTAATCTTGGTTGGAATTCATTTTTATGAAGTGGATGGTTCCACATTTAAAGGTGTTGAAGTTCGCTTGTCGGTCCAACTCCCTCTTTTCCCATATTAACCCATTAACGCATGACTCAAAGGAATTAATTAATTTTTTTACATTTCATTTAAAAACTGATTCTAAAAAATCAAATAAAAAAATTATTCTAAAATATTTTATACAAAAAAAGTTATGATGAAAATAAAAAATGTCCTTAAAAAAGGACACTATGCATTGCTACTGACGGTAATCACGATTCGTGGTAGATGCTGAAGCACTCCAAATGTAAAGCTACATTACATTTAAGGCATTTCTTTTCCACTTTTTTTCCACATTGCTTGCATCTTTTTTGGCCATCTTCAATTTTACCAATAAAATGATCTTTTCCATCGTCTCGGACATCTGCAACACGCTTTTAGCAAAATGCATGGATTCTTTTTTTTCTTTTTTGATCTGTTTGAAAGAATATGAAAAAATTATAAATATTTCAGTTTAACATGGAGTGTCTTTTGGTAAGAATTTTATTAGTTTAGATACCACCGATCCACCAAGTCCTAATTCGCTATTGAATTCTTCCGAGGCTCCTTGATACGGCTAACAGTTTACCAAACACCCAAGCCTATTATTTAGGCACCAAACTTTATGGGTTTTCCTCTGATAAACTGTTTTGATGAATGCCATCCATAATATGGCACCATTGATTCATCAATCGCCAAATGACATTCTTTGGGCCAAAATTTGAGAAATCTTTCATTCATAGCATCAAATAATGGACGCACTTTGGCCATCTTGTCTAACTTATTAATTTTCTCGTTGTCATTGCAATGCAAATATCTTAATAACTCTTCAAATCTGTTGACAGTTATAGCATTGCTTACAGCTAGATTGTGTACATCGTCGCTCTGTTCCCAGTACATCCTGCGGTTTGCCAAAGGAACATAACCTGAAAGCATGAGTAAAGCCAGCACCACTCTATATTCATTTTCAGTAGCATTCAGCTGTTTTAGTTTTTGGCTGTCATATAAATTTGACATGTCTGTTTTTAGCTTGATGACTGGTACATCCAAAAATAAATTAAACAATGTGAGAGGAGACATGTTTTCTAAATTTGGTTTGTCCTCTGAACTATTATCTGCCAATAATCCAGTAGTAATGTCTTTTTTGGTCCTTCTCCGATCAATTGTAATTTTTTTAGCTGGCCTTTTTACAGCAGTTTCTTCTCTACTTATAGTGGTTTTCTCTTCCCCGATTTTGGAAATTACTATTTCTGCTTCTGCATTTAGCTGGTTTCTTGATAAATTATCTAGGGTACCTTCACCATCCTCGGGTCCACTATCCTCATCAGAGCAGTTTGGGTCAGTAGGAGGAATCATGACTATATCTGCTGAAAAGAAATCATTGTCATCTTCCAAAATACTAATGACTTCATGAAGAGCGAATCTGAAAATAATTGTTTGTACCATCAGTATTACTGCATAATGTCCTTAAAAAAGGACACTCAATAAAAAACAGTTTTTGGAAATAATATTACATTAAAAATGAAATTTATTTTAAAATAAGATATGAGAATGAATAACAATAAAATAATATTATACATTATGAATGGTAGACATTAAATAAAATTATAACTAATTTTTTTTCATGAGCCATGACAAAAACACAAAAAATTTAGTTATCGCCTTGAAAAATCAGAATATCGAAACAATCTATCGATTTCAAATCACACAAAAAAATTTCAACAAAGACTTCAGTTTATAAAGGACAGGATTAGTTGCAAAGATAATAAATATAATCAAGATAACTATTATAAAAAAAACTTTTTATTGCTGTCCTTAAAAAAGGACAGTATGCGTTAATGGGTTAAAATCTTTTTTTGCGATGTTTCAATCAACCACCATTGTCATTTTTATATAAAGAAGGCTGTCGTCTGCAATCAGACGTGTGGTTAAGTCTGCTTTTCCTGGGATGTCGTTGATGTGAAATAGGAAAAAAAGCAAGTCGAACCTTGAAGAAACTGGATGTTACTCAAGCAGACGATGATGTGTGACCTTCAACAAGAACTTGCCCGCTTTTGTTGCTGAAAGAACTTAATAAGTTACTTATTATCAACTTCAGCAGGTTAATGCGGTTTCCTTAATCATTGAAGCTTAATGGAAAGTCTCTTGTGGGCATTTTGTCGAAGGCTTTTCTGAGATCAAGTAGTACTGTAGCGGCCACATTGTGTACGATATGTACACACAACCACTCCTAGGCGACCTTTGTCCCTAGCACCCTATATAAAGAAGTTATCGTGTAAATAAACTCTCTCTCGTGTTTCCTGAACTCTTAGTCGTAACAATTGGTGACCCCGAACAGAAGCCCGACTAAAGCACGTTATGGAAGAAATTTTCTTTAAAGTTACGTCAGAGGAGGAGACGAGGGCAGAGCAGACGACGCAAGTAAGCTCACTTAGCTTACCCGTTTTTTTCACAGCCAACCCAAGACTCTGGTTCTGCCACGTGGAAGCAATTTTCCACACGCGCAAAGTGACAGCAGGCCTGATAAAGTACTCATATGTGGTGGAGCACATACCTTTCCACGTCGCCAAACAGGTTCATGACCTACTCGTGGAGGTGCCGTCGTCGTCGCCATACGAGACGCTGAAAAAAGCAATTCTTTACAGGTGCTGCCAGTCTGAGGCAAGCATGCTGAGAGAGTTGTTCGGCGACATGCAACCAGACGGCAGACATCCTTCCCAGCTGCTTCGCCACATGAAGACCCTGCTGGGCAGCAACCGAATGGACGAAGCCATCTTAAAGCAGTTATGGTTCGACAAAATGCCCACTCAAATTAAACCAATCCTGGCGGCTTCAATGAACATCCCACTGGCAGAACTGGCGTTACAAGCAGACAGGATGGTGGAACTTCAACAAACCGCCATCACACAAGTCTCAACGCCAACTCCACAAGCTTCAGCCCAAACCATGCCGGAGATCCATACGTGGCTTCAACAAATCACCACAAGTATGGCCACTTTAGCTGCTAACCAAAATCAACCACGATGAAGAATTCGTTCAAACAGTCGACACAATTCCCCTCGTTCCAGAAGCTCGAACACCACGTCAGGCATGTGCTGGTATCACCAGACTTTTGGGAAAAAGGCACGAAAATGCACACCACCATGCATTTTTCGCTCATTCAAAAGGCAGGGCCGGACAGTAGGAGCGACCTCTGTCCACGGCCAACAAAATAAGAGTCGTCTATTATTCATAAGAGACGCATGCAACAACCTCACGTTCCTAATCGACACTGGTGCAGAAGTAAGCGTCATTCCTCCACCAGTCAATCATTCTCTCACCCCATCATCGTTCACGCTTCATGCAGCCAACAACTCCATCATCAAAACGTATGGACAGAAATCCCTGATGGTCAACCTCGGTTTACGCAGGCAATTTCCCTGGATTTTTCTCGTAGCCGACGTCAAGAAACTTATCATAGGAGCGGATTTTCTGTCTCATTTCAGTCTGGGGGTGGACATGTCTAGCCAACGCCTGGTGGACAACACAACATCCTTGGCTGTCATTGGGTCAATCTCCAAGTCAGTGCCGACACAGATTCGAGTTGCAAGGTCATCTGTTGAGGCAGTAGCAAGACTTCTAGAGAGATACCCAGCCATCAGCCGACCATCGAATTACAACGAGGAGGTGCAACACATGACGAGGCACAGCATAATCACCGAAGGACCTCCTACGTTTCAAAAGTCTGTCACCGGAGAAGTTGAAGCTGGCGAAAGCGGAGTTTGATCACATGATCCAACTGGGCATAATAAGACCTTCATCAAGCCCGTGGTCTTCGCCGCTACACTTGGTACCGAAGTCGTCTGGAGATTGGAGGCCATGCGGTGACTACCGTGCGTTGAACAACAATACCATTCCAGACAGGTATCCAGTGCCTCATCTTCACGATTTTACTAACAACCTCGTCAACTGCAACATCTTCTCGCGAATTGACTTGGTGAGAGCCTTCCACCACATTCAAATCGCAGAAGAAGACATTCAGAAAACCGCCATTACAACACCTTTCGGATTGTATGAGTTTGTTCGTCTTCCCTTTGGTCTAAGGAACGCGGCTCAAACCTTCCAACGGTTCATGGACGAAGTTCTCAGAGGTTTGACTTATGCTTTTGTGTACATCGACGATGTACTGATCGCCAGCACCTCTCTAGAAGAACATCTCCTTCATCTCGAGGAAGTATTCAGAAGATTCAGCAAATTCAACTTCACCATCAACGTCGACAAGTGTGAATTTGCCGTACCATCTACCAACTTCCTTGGACACCACCTCAACAAAGACGGAATCAGACCTCTTCCCAACAGAATCCAAGCAATCGCAAAGCATCAATCAACTGCAACGGTTTATAGGAATGGTTAATTTCTACAGGCGTTTCATTCCTCATTGCTCCAGTTTATTGGCACCGTTAACAGATTTTCTCAGAAAGAAGCCATCTACAAAATCCCTTTGCTTGACTGATGCTCAAACTCAAGCCTTCAATCAGACGAAAGAAGCTCTTCAGAATGCCACAAGCTTGGGTTTCATTGATGATAGATGGGAGCTGCAACTTCTAACTGACGCTTCTGACATAGCAGCAGGAGCAGTTCTCGAGCAGGTACAAAAAGGTAAGCGTCAACCTTTAGCGTTTTTCTCGCAAAAGTTTCATCCTGCCCAGACGAGGTATAGTACTTTTGGCCGAAAGTTACTTGCAATCTATCAAGCCATCAAGCACTTTCAACACTTCCTCGAAGGTCGTCAGTTTTCATCTTCACTGATCATAAGCCACTCACCTTCGCTCTTAGGACCAACACAAGCCGCCACTCACCAAGAGAAGCCAGGCATTTAGACTACATCTCACAGTTCTCTGCTGAGATCAAACACATCAAGGGAACAGACAATGTAGTTGCAGATGCGCTTTCTCGGACTGTGGCTAACGCGATAACAGTTATCGATATGCAAGAAATTGCCAAGCACCAGTCTTCAGATTTATCGATACGTCTCAAACCGACATCTTTGCAGCTCGAAGAGATTCCTCTTCCTTTCAACCAAGGCAACATCTGGGTAGACACGTCAACAGGAGTTTCCAGACCTTTCGTCCCAGAGCAACTCAGATACAAGGTCTTTTTAGCTTTGCATTCTTTATCTCATCCAGGTGTGACAGCTACGTCAAAATTGATTCGACAACGGTTTGTATGGCCAAACATGGATAAGAACATCAGGACATGGTGCAGAGAATGTCTTCCATGTCAGAAAAATAAAGTACATCGCCACACCATCACAGCCCCGTCCAAGTTTACATTGCCGAAAGGCCGTTTTCAACACGTTCACATCGACCTGGTGGGACCTCTTCTTGCGTCTGAAGGGTTCACTCACATTCTAACCTGCGTTGATCGATTCACAAGATGGCCCGTAGCCATCCCTATCAGCGACACCTCGACAGAAACCATCCTAAAGAACTTCATGGCCGGATGGGTCTCGAATTTTGGTGTTCCCGAGACCATCACAACAGATAGAGGCAGCCAATTTTCGTCTCGCCTTTTCTATCAGATGAGCAAGTTGCTGGGTATACATCATGTGAGAACAACTGCATACCATCCTGCAGCCAACGGTATGGTCGAGCGTTTCCATCGGCAACTAAAGTCCTCCCTTGCGGCACACCCTTCAGCGGGTGGATGGATGGAGTCCTTGTCTGTAGTGCTCTTGGGAATCCGGTCATCGGTAAAGGAGGATCTCAAATGTTCACCAGCAGAACTTGTTTATGGAACGGCGTTGAGACTGCCCGGTGAGTGCTCGTCCAGCAACAATTCCACTCCCGACATTACAAGTTATGTCTCGCGTTTGAAGGATCAGATGAACAAAATAAAAGCAGAGCCACCAAGGGAGCAACAAACTACAAGCTACATCCCAAAAGACCTTCTAACCACACCAAAAGTTTTCGTTCGTGTGGACTCGCATAGACAACCGCTTCAGTCTCCATACGAGGGTCCTTACGCCGTTCTTGAAAGAAGGGCAAAATATTTTGTCCTAGAAAAGAACGGGCGCAGAGACACCGTCTCAATCGACAGACTAAAACCCGCATTTCTTTCACCACCACCAACGATGTCATCATCAAAGACAACAGCAACAACAAAAACCATCCGAGTCAACACACGCCCAATACTGTGCTCAGTTTGCCATCATCCAGCACATGCGACCTGCTCACACCTATCACGAAACCAAGTTGCCCTCTCTCAACAATGGAAATGCCCCAAATGCAATGATCAGACCCAGAGCATCAGCAACTCCCAAACGTCAACAAACACCACAAGCCCTCTGTTGAACCAACCACCTCTGCAGTGCTCACACTGTGGAAACACCATCAGGAGAGGCACCTTACCAATCCAATGCGTGCAGTGCAAGGGCAATTTCCACCAAATATGCTCAGGACTAAGCAGGCAACAAACTCCAACAAACTGGAGCTGCGACAGTTGCACTTCTAACCAACAGGCTGACCCCTCTGTCACACCGCAAGTGGCGCATCCTACGCAGCAGCTCAACCCACCAATCCAAGACACGCACAACAAACATTGCCCAAGCTGCGGGAAAACCGTTAGGGCAAGCAAGATACCCCTCATATGTGCCGTGTGCAAAAAGACGCACCACTTCAAGTGTGCAACGCAACCAAGGCCAACACTCGAAGACATGCGCCTCAATGGGACATGGAGCTGCCAGAGATGCGACGATCGAGCAAGTCAAACGACTACTCCAATCCAGCTGCAGAAGCACGAAGGCTCATTCAAGCAACCTGTGATCAAAACAACAAAAGACACAGTGTTGGTGATCCAGTGGAACTGCGACGGCTTATGGAGCAAAAAAGACGAGCTCGAAGAATGGTTGCATCGCAAAGCCCCCGACATCGTTCTGCTTCAAGAGACCAAACTCCTGCCAAAAGACCGAACGCCGATCTTCTACGACTTCAACATCGAGAGGCTTGATCGTCAGCATGCGAGACAAGGATACGAGACACGTGGTGGAGGGCTGATTACCCTAATAAGGAAAGGAATCCCGTATCACCGCACAGCCGAACTGTCCGCATCCACAATCGAACTCCTCAGCGTAGTTGTGCTCAACGGAGACAAAGAGATCTGCTTCACAAACATCTACTGCCCACCAACCAGGAAAACAGCAGATGATCATCGTGAACAGAAGCCGGCGTTTAATCTTATGCCAGCACCCCAAGAAGGCATCATCGCAGGTGACTTCAACGCTCACAATCCACTGTGGGACCCCGTATCGCCAGTTGATGTCAGAGGCACATTGCTCCAGGAATGGGTTGACAACAACAAACTTCTGGTAGTCAACGACGGTGCACCGACGAGGTTCTCGAGGAGCAGCACCAAACCCTCAACACCTGACGTCACCATCTGCCACAGCAGCAAAGCCCACCAGATCCAATGGAGCACTGACAATGCCCTCTCGTCAGACCACATCCCGATCATCATCCGTTGGTTCGACAGATGTCCAGCCGGAAAACCCGTCAGCGAATGGAAGTTCAACTACTCCAAGGCTGATTGGAATGGCTTCTCCAACTCAGTTGATGATGCAATGCCAGGAGTGGACACGAACCAACCGGTGAAGCTCTTCTACAATGAATGGTGCAGCATCGTCCTGGAATCGGCTGAAACCTTCATTCCCAAAAAGAAAAGAAGGCAAAGCTTCATCCCCTGGATGACGGCCCAAATAGAAGAAGCCATCAGGGTCAGAAACTGGGCAAGGTCACATGAACCTGACAGGCACAAGTGGAAAGAAGCAAACGATCGGCTCAAGGTGCTCATACTTGAAGCAAAAGGGCGCATCTGGAGAACTAAGCTTGACAAGATTGAAAAATCTAGGAACCCAGAGCAGGCGTGGCGGCTGATCAAGAACTTGAGAGGAGACCCTAGCACATCCGTAGACAAGTCCATCACTTACAAAGGCCGCATTTGCATCACAAGCAAAGCGCGTGCGAACGCATTCATTCAGGAATACGCAAGCATCAGCCAAGTCAAGAGCGATAAGGACCATCGGAAAACTAAGGTCGCCATCAATCGGAACCTCAGCCACACCCGCTCAATCCCGAGCAAGAGATCGAGAAGGCATTCACGTTGTCAGAGCTCCAGCAAGGTATCCGCTCCATCCCCGCAGGCAAAGCCCCCGGACCTGACAACATCAGCAGCGACATGTTGAAACACCTACCCAGCAGTGCACAACAACACCTGCTGACACTTTTCAACATCTGCTGGAATCGCAGCGAGTGCCCTCAGCAATGGCGGGATGCCATCATCATCCCGATCCTGAAACGTGGCAAAAACCCTGCTGATGTGTCAAGCTATCGTCCGATCAGCCTTACCTCAGTGGTGGGGAAGCTTCTAGAAAAGATGATAAAAGCAAGGTTGATGTGGTGGATGGAGAAGAAGCAGATACTGAGCGACAATCAGTCGGGGTTCAGGTCAGACAGAGACACAACGGAACAATGCCTACGTCTCACACAAACAGTCAGTGATGGGTTCCAGTCTAAACCGTCGCAACGCACCATACTCACCCAGTACGACTACAGCCGAGCCTTCGACACTGTGTGGAGAGAACGGCTGCTCAATAAAATGGTTGTCATCGGCATCCCTCCTCGCTTCACTGCCTACATCAAAGGGTGGTTTGTCAACCGTCGAGCCAGGGCAAAATACAACGGAGACCTCAGCAACCCGAGAGTATTCAGGGCTGGACTACCTCAAGGAGCAGTACTGTCGCCCATACTCTTCGTCATCTTCATAAACGACCTTCTCGGCAAGTTTATGGAAGATTCGACGGTGTGTGCCTTTGCTGACGATTTAGCAATTGCACGCACGGGTAACGACAAGCTGAAGATCCAGGCAGAACTCCAAATCGAAATCAACAAAGTTCAGGATTGGAGTTCTGTAAACCGCCTCGCCCTAAACTACAACAAGTGCTCGTGCAGCTTCTTCTCCACAGCAGTCTCCGAACACAATTGGCAACCGTCGCTCACCATCAACAACATCCCACTCCCGTTCGAACCGAACCCGACCTTTCTTGGAGTCAAATACGACAGACTCTTGCACTTTGGCCATCACACAGACATGATAGTGGACAAGGTAAGGAAACGGGACAATATCATCCGCAACCTCGGAGGAACGGAGTGGGGATGGATGAGAGCTGGGCTCAGAAGTGTATATTGTGCACTGCAAAGGAGCATAATGGAATATGCCAGCCCTGCATGGACACCTTGGACTCCAAAAACCCACATCACCAAGATCGAGAGGGCCCAACTTCGTGCTGCCAAAATCCTCACCTGTCTCACAGCAACAACGCCCTCCGAAGCTGTTCTTGTTGAAGCAGACCTAGCCAACATGGAGACGAGGTTTGATCAAGCTTCCCTCAAAAGGGCTGTTAAATGGGTGAGCTACAAGCAGGAAGACTGGAGGAAGTCACTTGCAGAGAAACATGTCCCCAAGAAGCTGAAACAAAACAGCTGGAGGGCCAAATTCCTTCACCAAGCAAAGGCACTTCTCCCAGAAGACCCACTGCACGAAGCGATATACGAGCCAAAGCCGCCGTGGATCAACTTCCCCCTCAACATCAGCTACTCCAAATCCAGCAAGCACGACCCTGATCTCTTGCAACTGGAAGCAGCTAAAGATGCCATCTCCCAGGAAGGCGAAGCTGACTTTACCATCTACACTGACGGCTCGGTGCAAGGTGTGGCAAAGCATGGTGGTGCTGCGGTGGTGGTGTACCAAGGAGATCAGAAAGTAGCTAACTGGAACAAGCCCACAGGTCACAAGAGTAACCCAATGGACACTGAAAGAATTGCGGTTGAGGAGGCTCTGAAATGGTTGAGTGAGAGAAAGGACTGGAGCGTGGCAAAGATTGTGTGCGATTGCAAGCCACTTCTTTCGCTAATGGCATCCAACTCTCTCTCCTCCCATCGAATCTCACAGCTAACTGCACAGTGTACCAACATGAACAAAAAGGTTATCTTCATCTGGGTGCCAAGCCACTGCTGTCTGATCGGAAACGAGGAGGCTGATGCAGAAGCAGCTACAGGATTCAGGGCACAGCTAACCCCGCTACACCAGGAACTATCGAGAACAGGGATCTGCCAGGCAGTCACAAGCCACAGACCACAAGAATCCCACTTCAGTAACGACAGACTGAATGGCATATACAAAGGAAGGCTCAAGAAAGCTGAGGAGGAGCTCACCAAACTTGCTCGCACCAACCTGAGCAGGTTCCGTACAGGGCACCACCCGGCGATCAGAGCCTACCAATGTAGAATTGGTCTAGACCAAGAAGACTTATGCAGACTCTGCAAGACAGCCCAGGAGACAACAACTCATCTCTGGACAGACTGCCCAGCCCTTGAACCAGATAGGGCAGCACACGGGCTGGGCAAGAACACAAGAGAACTGACTCAAGAGCCTGGCAGGGCAGCGCAGCTGGTTGAGGTTATCCTCTCCAGACTGCTAAACAACGAAACGAACTAAAACAACAACAACAACAACATTGACAACAACAACCTCAACAACAACACCCTTCAAGTTAGCATCAACAACAATAACAGCAACACCAACAACAACGACTACCAACTCATCGAATACTCAACAGCCACCTCCAATCGACACTAGGTCCGGCAGAAGGGTGCATTGGCCAAAGAATTTGGCAGATTACACAACGGGACTCATTGACGCCTTGTCAATCAACCGCCCATCAACCAATCGTGCTAACTAAGTCTTCATCATCATTTTCAGAATTTCTCCGTCGTCAGCTACGTTTTATCTTGCGTCATCACTTGATTCTTTGAGTTCACAAAGGGCTGCGACATGCACCACTGCAACATGCACTACTGCAACATGCACCACTGCAACATGCACCACTGCAACATGCACTACTGCAATATGCACCACTGCAACATGCACCACTGCAACATGCACTACTGCAACATGCACCACTGCAACATGCACCACTGCAACATGCACTACTGCAACATGCACCACTGCAACATGCACCACTGCAACATGCACCACTGCAACATGCACCACTGCAACATGCACCACTGCAACATGCACTACTGCAACATGCACCACTGCAACATGCACCACTGCAACATGCACTACTGCAACAACAACAGCAACTATTGCATAAACAATATTTTTTTTGCTTTTTCGTTCGCCAGTACTCTCTGGTGGGAAGTATTGTAGCGGCCACATTGTGTACGATATGTACACACGGCCACTCCTAGGCGACCTTTGTCCCTAGCACCCTATATAAAGAAATTATCGTGTAAATAAACTCTCTCTCGTGTTTCCTGAACTCTTAATCGTAACAGTACTTCATCATTCTGGTCACCTTTATCTAGGCTCGAGTGTTTTCTTATGAAGTCTATTTAATGATTGTATCGGAAAAAGAAATTTAAATATTGTTTTTAAATAATTTTTAAATAGGAATTATTCATTTATTCATATAAAACATTAAATATTAGTTTTTAAAGAATTTAAAAGTGGTTTGCCGCTCTTGATTACTAGACATGTAATAAATAATTAGTTTTTGCTCGTAAATATCGTAAATTGTCAATGACTTACAATTTTTATAATTTTTATTTTCCAAATACTAAAACTTAATTTTATTATGCATCTCTTAATTTATAAGTTTACGTCTTAAAGTTGATTTCCATACCTTTTTGAGCTTTTCTCTAATTATGCACTGGTTATTTTCTCAACTCAACGGACCTTCTGATAACACAGCCACTGAAGGTAAGATCACTTTCTCAAAATACACATTCACTACATGGAAAGTGTCTCTGAGGCTTAAAGTCTTAGTTTGCCAGCATGCACCTCTTACACCTTGCTACACACTCTTTCAAGATTATTATATATTTTTTAAATAATAATAATAATAAAGGTTTTAGGATAATTTTTTAACATTCCCAAAGCCGACATAATTTCAAGTGTGCGCTTCAACCATGATGGGTCTCTGCTGGCCACTGGATACAAGGGAGGCAAAGTCACAATTTAAAAAAAAAATTCGCCTGAAGAGGTGTTTTTAATTTTTATAGCGCTTTTCATTGAACTAAATATATATATTTAAAGCTTAAAAATATAAATGATTTTTATTCTTTTTGCAGGAAAAAAATTTAAAGCTTTAAAATATGAATGATTTTTTATACTCTTTCTCCAGGAAAAGCCTTCAAAGGCAATCAAGTCCACGAAAGCATGCCCTCCAAGCAGCAAGCGACCTCCGCAGTACGACGTCTGCTGCTCCTTCCAGAGTCATCTGCCCGTCTTTGACTACCTGAAGAGTGTCGACATCGAGGAGAAGATCAATTGCATCAGATGGCTGCACAAACTCAACGCTGCCGACTTCCTTCTTTCCACCAATGGTGAGAGGGGGTGGGGGGAGAGAGTAGGGGAAGGAAAGGAGGGAAGAAGGGTGGTGCTGAGATGCGTGGGAGTGATTTTGAGAGAGAGAGAAAGAAGGGATGATGAATGTAGAACAAAGGCACTGTAAACATGCTACTTGGCTATACTATATGAGGGTGGAGGGTGGGGAGGGGGGACATATACTATATGAGGGTGGAGGGTGGGGAGGGGGGACATATACTATATGAGGGTGGAGGGTGGGGAGGGGGGACATATACTATATGGGGGGAAGGGTGGGGAGGGAGGACATATACTATATGAGGGTGGAGGGTGGGGAGGGGGGACATATACTATATGAGGGTGGAGGGTGGGGAGGGGGGACATATACTATATGAGGGTGGAGGGTGGGGAGGGGGGACATATACTATATGAGGGTGGAGGGTGGGGAGGGAGGACATATACTATATGAGGGGAAGGGTGGGGAGGGAGGACATATACTATATGAGGGTGGAGGGTGGGGAGGGGGGACATATACTATATGGGGGGAAGGGTGGGGAGGGGGGACATATACTATATGAGGGTGGAGGGTGGGGAGGGGGGACATATACTATATGAGGGTGGAGGGTGGGGAGGGGGGACATATACTATAGGGGGGGAAGGGTGGGGAGGGAGGACATATACTATATGAGGGTGGAGGGTGGGGAGGGGGGACATATACTATATGGGGGGAAGGGTGGGGAGGGAGGACATATACTATATGAGGGTGGAGGGTGGGGAGGGGGGACATATACTATATGAGGGTGGAGGGTGGGGAGGGAGGACATATACTATATGAAGGTGGAGGGTGGGGAGGGGGGACATATACTATATGAGGGTGGAGGGTGGGGAGGGGGGACATATACTATATGGGGGGAAGGGTGGGGAGGGGGGACATATACTATATGAGGGTGGAGGGTGGGGAGGGGGGACATATACTATATGGGGGGAAGGGTGGGGAGGGGGGACATATACTATATGAGGGTGGAGGGTGGGGAGGGGGGACATATACTATATGGGGGTGGAGGGTGGGGAGGGGGGACATATACTATATGAGGGTGGAGGGTGGGGAGGGAGGACATATACTATATGAGGGTGGAGGGTGGGGAGGGGGGACATATACTATATGGGGGGAAGGGTGGGGAGGGGGGACATATACTATATGAGGGTGGAGGGTGGGGAGGGGGGACATATACTATATGAGGGTGGAGGGTGGGGAGGGGGGACATATACTATATGGGGGGAAGGGTGGGGAGGGAGGACATATACTATATGAGGGTGGAGGGTGGGGAGGGAGGACATATACTATATGGGGGGAAGGGTGGGGAGGGGGGACATATACTATATGGGGGGAAGGGTGGGGAGGGGGGACATATACTATATGAGGGTGGAGGGTGGGGAGGGGGGACATATACTATATGGGGGTGGAGGGTGGGGAGGGGGGACATATACTATATGGGGGTGGAGGGTGGGGAGGGAGGACATATACTATATGAGGGTGGAGGGTTGGGAGGGAGGACATATACTATATGAGGATGGAGGGTGGGGAGGAAGGACATATACTATATGAGGGTGGAGGGTGGGGAGGGAGGACATATACTATATGAGGGTGGAGGGTGGGGAGGGGGGACATATACTATATGAGGGTGGAGGGTGGGGAGGGAGGACATATACTATATGGGGGGAAGGGTGGGGAGGGGGGACATATACTATATGGGGGGAAGGGTGGGGAGGGGGGACATATACTATATGGGGGGAAGAGTGGGGAGGGGGGACATATACTATATGAGGGTGGAGGGTGGGGAGGGAGGACATATACTATATGGGGGGAAGGGTGGGGAGGGAGGACATATACTATATGAGGGTGGAGGGTGGGGAGGGGGGACATATACTATATGGGGGGAAGGGTGGGGAGGGGGGACATATACTATATGAGGGTGGAGGGTGGGGAGGGGGGACATATACTATATGGGGGGAAGGGTGGGGAGGGAGGACATATACTATATGAGGGTGGAGGGTGGGGAGGGAGGACATATACTATATGGGGGGAAGGGTGGGGAGGGGGGACATATACTATATGGGGGGAAGGGTGGGGAGGGGGGACATATACTATATGAGGGTGGAGGGTGGGGAGGGGGGACATATACTATATGGGGGTGGAGGGTGGGGAGGGGGGACATATACTATATGGGGGTGGAGGGTGGGGAGGGAGGATATATACTATATGAGGGTGGAGGGTGGGGAGGGAGGACATATACTATATGAGGATGGAGGGTGGGGAGGAAGGACATATACTATATGAGGGTGGAGGGTGGGGAGGGAGGACATATACTATATGAGGGTGGAGGGTGGGGAGGGGGGACATATACTATATGAGGGTGGAGGGTGGGGAGGGAGGACATATACTATATGAGGAAGGAGGGTGGGGAGGGGGGACATATACTATATGGGGGTGGAGGGTGGGGAGGGGGGACATATACTATATGAGGGTGGAGGGTGGGGAGGGGGGACATATACTATATGAGGGTGGAGGGTGGGGAGGGGGGACATATACTATATGGGGGGAAGGGTGGGGAGGGGGGACATATACTATATGGGGGGAAGGGTGGGGAGGGGGGACATATACTATATGGGGGGAAGGGTGGGGAGGGGGGACATATACTATATGAGGGTGGAGGGTGGGGAGGGGGGACATATACTATATGAGGGTGGAGGGTGGGGAGGGGGGACATATACTATATGAGGGTGGAGGGTGGGGAGGGAGGACATATACTATATGAGGGTGGAGGGTGGGGAGGGGGGACATATACTATATGGGGGTGGAGGGTGGGGAGGGGGGACATATACTATATGAGGGTGGAGGGTGGGGAGGGGGGACATATACTATATGGGGGTGGAGGGTGGGGAGGGAGGACATATACTATATGAGGGTGGAGGGTGGGGAGGGGGGACATATACTATATGAGGGTGGAGGGTGGGGAGGGGGGACATATACTATATGGGGGTGGAGGGTGGGGAGGGAGGACATATACTATATGAGGGTGGAGGGTGGAGAGGGGGGACATATACTATATGGGGGGAAGGGTGGGGAGGGGGGACATATACTATATGAGGGTGGAGGGTGGGGAAGGAGGACATATACTATATGGGGGGAAGGGTGGGGAGGGGGGACATATACTATATGGGGGGAAGGGTGGGGAGGGAGGACATATACTATATGAGGGTGGAGGGTGGGGAGGGGGGACATATACTATATGGGGGGAAGGGTGGGGAGGGGGGACATATACTATATGAGGGTGGAGGGTGGGGAGGGGGGACATATACTATATGAGGGTGGAGGGTGGGGAGGGGGGACATATACTATATGAGGGTGGAGGGTGGGGAGGGGGGACATATACTATATCAGGGTGGAGGGTGGGGAGGGGGGACATATACTATATGAGGGTGGAGGGTGGGGAGGGGGGACATATACTATATGAGGGTGGAGGGTGGGGAGGGGGGACATATACTATATGAGGGTGGAGGGTGGGGAGGGGGGACATATACTATATGAGGGTGGAGGGTGGGGAGGGGGGACATATACTATATGGGGGGAAGGGTGGGGAGGGGGGACATATACTATATGGGGGGAAGGGTGGGGAGGGGGGACATATACTATATGAGGGTGGAGGGTGGGGAGGGGGGACATATACTATATGAGGGTGGAGGGTGGGGAGGGGGGACATATACTATATGAGGGTGGAGGGTGGGGAGGGGGGACATATACTATATGGGGGGAAGGGTGGGGAGGGAGGACATATACTATATGAGGGTGGAGGGTGGGGAGGGGGGACATATACTATATGGGGGTGGAGGGTGGGGAGGGAGGACATATACTATATGAGGGTGGAGGGTGGGGAGGGGGGACATATACTATATGAGGGTGGAGGGTGGGGAGGGGGGACATATACTATATGAGGGTGGAGGGTGGGGAGGGGGGACATATACTATATGAGGGTGGAGGGTGGGGAGGGAGGACATATACTATATGAGGGTGGAGGGTGGGGAGGGGGGACATATACTATATGGGGGTGGAGGGTGGGGAGGGGGGACATATACTATATGAGGGTGGAGGGTGGGGAGGGGGGACATATACTATATGGGGGTGGAGGGTGGGGAGGGAGGACATATACTATATGAGGGTGGAGGGTGGGGAGGGGGGACATATACTATATGAGGGTGGAGGGTGGGGAGGGGGGACATATACTATATGGGGGTGGAGGGTGGGGAGGGAGGACATATACTATATGAGGGTGGAGGGTGGAGAGGGGGGACATATACTATATGGGGGGAAGGGTGGGGAGGGGGGACATATACTATATGAGGGTGGAGGGTGGGGAAGGAGGACATATACTATATGGGGAGAAGGGTGGGGAGGGGGGACATATACTATATGGGGGGAAGGGTGGGGAGGGAGGACATATACTATATGAGGGTGGAGGGTGGGGAGGGGGGACATATACTATATGGGGGTGGAGGGTGGGGAGGGAGGACATATACTATATGAGGGTGGAGGGTGGGGAGGGGGGACATATACTATATGAGGGTGGAGGGTGGGGAGGGGGGACATATACTATATGAGGGTGGAGGGTGGGGAGGGGGGACATATACTATATGAGGGTGGAGGGTGGGGAGGGGGGACATATACTATATGGGGGGAAGGGTGGGGAGGGGGGACATATACTATATGGGGGGAAGGGTGGGGAGGGGGGACATATACTATATGGGGGGAAGGGTGGGGAGGGGGGACATATACTATATGAGGGTGGAGGGTGGGGAGGGGGGACATATACTATATGAGGGTGGAGGGTGGGGAGGGGGGACATATACTATATGAGGGTGGAGGGTGGGGAGGGAGGACATATACTATATGAGGGTGGAGGGTGGGGAGGGGGGACATATACTATATGGGGGTGGAGGGTGGGGAGGGGGGACATATACTATATGAGGGTGGAGGGTGGGGAGGGGGGACATATACTATATGGGGGTGGAGGGTGGGGAGGGAGGACATATACTATATGAGGGTGGAGGGTGGGGAGGGGGGACATATACTATATGAGGGTGGAGGGTGGGGAGGGGGGACATATACTATATGGGGGTGGAGGGTGGAGAGGGAGGACATATACTATATGAGGGTGGAGGGTGGAGAGGGGGGACATATACTATATGGGGGGAAGGGTGGGGAGGGGGGACATATACTATATGAGGGTGGAGGGTGGGGAAGGAGGACATATACTATATGGGGAGAAGGGTGGGGAGGGGGGACATATACTATATGGGGGGAAGGGTGGGGAGGGAGGACATATACTATATGAGGGTGGAGGGTGGGGAGGGGGGACATATACTATATGGGGGGAAGGGTGGGGAGGGGGGACATATACTATATGAGGGTGGAGGGTGGGGAGGGGGGACATATACTATATGAGGGTGGAGGGTGGGGAGGGGGGACATATACTATATGAGGGTGGAGGGTGGGGAGGGAGGACATATACTATATGAGGGGAAGGGTGGGGAGGGAGGACATATACTATATGAGGGTGGAGGGTGGGGAGGGGGGACATATACTATATGGGGGGAAGGGTGGGGAGGGGGGACATATACTATATGAGGGTGGAGGGTGGGGAGGGGGGACATATACTATATGAGGGTGGAGGGTGGGGAGGGGGGACATATACTATAGGGGGGGAAGGGTGGGGAGGGAGGACATATACTATATGAGGGTGGAGGGTGGGGAGGGGGGACATATACTATATGGGGGGAAGGGTGGGGAGGGAGGACATATACTATATGAGGGTGGAGGGTGGGGAGGGGGGACATATACTATATGAGGGTGGAGGGTGGGGAGGGAGGACATATACTATATGAAGGTGGAGGGTGGGGAGGGGGGACATATACTATATGAGGGTGGAGGGTGGGGAGGGGGGACATATACTATATGGGGGGAAGGGTGGGGAGGGGGGACATATACTATATGAGGGTGGAGGGTGGGGAGGGGGGACATATACTATATGGGGGGAAGGGTGGGGAGGGGGGACATATACTATATGAGGGTGGAGGGTGGGGAGGGGGGACATATACTATATGGGGGTGGAGGGTGGGGAGGGGGGACATATACTATATGAGGGTGGAGGGTGGGGAGGGAGGACATATACTATATGAGGGTGGAGGGTGGGGAGGGGGGACATATACTATATGGGGGGAAGGGTGGGGAGGGGGGACATATACTATATGAGGGTGGAGGGTGGGGAGGGGGGACATATACTATATGAGGGTGGAGGGTGGGGAGGGGGGACATATACTATATGGGGGGAAGGGTGGGGAGGGAGGACATATACTATATGAGGGTGGAGGGTGGGGAGGGAGGACATATACTATATGGGGGGAAGGGTGGGGAGGGGGGACATATACTATATGGGGGGAAGGGTGGGGAGGGGGGACATATACTATATGAGGGTGGAGGGTGGGGAGGGGGGACATATACTATATGGGGGTGGAGGGTGGGGAGGGGGGACATATACTATATGGGGGTGGAGGGTGGGGAGGGAGGACGTATACTATATGAGGGTGGAGGGTTGGGAGGGAGGACATATACTATATGAGGATGGAGGGTGGGGAGGAAGGACATATACTATATGAGGGTGGAGGGTGGGGAGGGAGGACATATACTATATGAGGGTGGAGGGTGGGGAGGGGGGACATATACTATATGAGGGTGGAGGGTGGGGAGGGAGGACATATACTATATGGGGGGAAGGGTGGGGAGGGGGGACATATACTATATGGGGGGAAGGGTGGGGAGGGAGGACATATACTATATGAGGGTGGAGGGTGGGGAGGGGGGACATATACTATATGGGGGGAAGGGTGGGGAGGGGGGACATATACTATATGAGGGTGGAGGGTGGGGAGGGGGGACATATACTATATGAGGGTGGAGGGTGGGGAGGGGGGACATATACTATATGAGGGTGGAGGGTGGGGAGGGGGGACATATACTATATCAGGGTGGAGGGTGGGGAGGGGGGACATATACTATATGAGGGTGGAGGGTGGGGAGGGGGGACATATACTATATGAGGGTGGAGGGTGGGGAGGGGGGGACATATACTATATGAGGGTGGAGGGTGGGGAGGGGGGACATATACTATATGAGGGTGGAGGGTGGGGAGGGGGGACATATACTATATGGGGGGAAGGGTGGGGAGGGGGGACATATACTATATGGGGGGAAGGGTGGGGAGGGGGGACATATACTATATGAGGGTGGAGGGTGGGGAGGGGGGACATATACTATATGAGGGTGGAGGGTGGGGAGGGGGGACATATACTATATGAGGGTGGAGGGTGGGGAGGGGGGACATATACTATATGGGGGGAAGGGTGGGGAGGGAGGACATATACTATATGAGGGTGGAGGGTGGGGAGGGGGGACATATACTATATGGGGGTGGAGGGTGGGGAGGGAGGACATATACTATATGAGGGTGGAGGGTGGGGAGGGGGGACATATACTATATGAGGGTGGAGGGTGGGGAGGGGGGACATATACTATATGAGGGTGGAGGGTGGGGAGGGGGGACATATACTATATGAGGGTGGAGGGTGGGGAGGGGGGACATATACTATATGGGGGGAAGGGTGGGGAGGGGGGACATATACTATATGGGGGGAAGGGTGGGGAGGGGGGACATATACTATATGGGGGGAAGGGTGGGGAGGGGGGACATATACTATATGAGGGTGGAGGGTGGGGAGGGGGGACATATACTATATGAGGGTGAAGGGTGGGGAGGGGGGACATATACTATATGAGGGTGGAGGGTGGGGAGGGAGGACATATACTATATGAGGGTGGAGGGTGGGGAGGGGGGACATATACTATATGGGGGTGGAGGGTGGGGAGGGGGGACATATACTATATGAGGGTGGAGGGTGGGGAGGGGGGACATATACTATATGGGGGTGGAGGGTGGGGAGGGAGGACATATACTATATGAGGGTGGAGGGTGGGGAGGGGGGACATATACTATATGAGGGTGGAGGGTGGGGAGGGGGGACATATACTATATGGGGGTGGAGGGTGGGGAGGGAGGACATATACTATATGAGGGTGGAGGGTGGAGAGGGGGGACATATACTATATGGGGGGAAGGGTGGGGAGGGGGGACATATACTATATGAGGGTGGAGGGTGGGGAAGGAGGACATATACTATATGGGGGGAAGGGTGGGGAGGGGGGACATATACTATATGGGGGGAAGGGTGGGGAGGGAGGACATATACTATATGAGGGTGGAGGGTGGGGAGGGGGGACATATACTATATGGGGGGAAGGGTGGGGAGGGGGAACATATACTATATGAGGGTGGAGGGTGGGGAGGGGGGACATATACTATATGAGGGTGGAGGGTGGGGAGGGGGGACATATACTATATGAGGGTGGAGGGTGGGGAGGGGGGACATATACTATATCAGGGTGGAGGGTGGGGAGGGGGGACATATACTATATGAGGGTGGAGGGTGGGGAGGGGGGACATATACTATATGAGGGTGGAGGGTGGGGAGGGGGGACATATACTATATGAGGGTGGAGGGTGGGGAGGGGGGACATATACTATATGAGGGTGGAGGGTGGGGAGGGGGGACATATACTATATGGGGGGAAGGGTGGGGAGGGGGGACATATACTATATGGGGGGAAGGGTGGGGAGGGGGGACATATACTATATGAGGGTGGAGGGTGGGGAGGGGGGACATATACTATATGGGGGGAAGGGTGGGGAGGGGGGACATATACTATATGAGGGTGGAGGGTGGGGAGGGGGGACATATACTATATGAGGGTGGAGGGTGGGGAGGGGGGACATATACTATATGAGGGTGGAGGGTGGGGAGGGGGGACATATACTATATGAGGGTGGAGGGTGGGGAGGGAGGACATATACTATATGAGGGGAAGGGTGGGGAGGGAGGACATATACTATATGAGGGTGGAGGGTGGGGAGGGGGGACATATACTATATGGGGGGAAGGGTGGGGAGGGGGGACATATACTATATGAGGGTGGAGGGTGGGGAGGGGGGACATATACTATATGAGGGTGGAGGGTGGGGAGGGGGGACATATACTATAGGGGGGGAAGGGTGGGGAGGGAGGACATATACTATATGAGGGTGGAGGGTGGGGAGGGGGGACATATACTATATGGGGGGAAGGGTGGGGAGGGAGGACATATACTATATGAGGGTGGAGGGTGGGGAGGGGGGACATATACTATATGAGGGTGGAGGGTGGGGAGGGAGGACATATACTATATGAAGGTGGAGGGTGGGGAGGGGGGACATATACTATATGAGGGTGGAGGGTGGGGAGGGGGGACATATACTATATGGGGGGAAGGGTGGGGAGGGGGGACATATACTATATGAGGGTGGAGGGTGGGGAGGGGGGACATATACTATATGGGGGGAAGGGTGGGGAGGGGGGACATATACTATATGAGGGTGGAGGGTGGGGAGGGGGGACATATACTATATGGGGGTGGAGGGTGGGGAGGGGGGACATATACTATATGAGGGTGGAGGGTGGGGAGGGGGGACATATACTATATGGGGGGAAGGGTGGGGAGGGAGGACATATACTATATGAGGGTGGAGGGTGGGGAGGGGGGACATATACTATATGAGGGTGGAGGGTGGGGAGGGAGGACATATACTATATGAAGGTGGAGGGTGGGGAGGGGGGACATATACTATATGAGGGTGGAGGGTGGGGAGGGGGGACATATACTATATGGGGGGAAGGGTGGGGAGGGGGGACATATACTATATGAGGGTGGAGGGTGGGGAGGGGGGACATATACTATATGGGGGGAAGGGTGGGGAGGGGGGACATATACTATATGAGGGTGGAGGGTGGGGAGGGGGGACATATACTATATGGGGGTGGAGGGTGGGGAGGGGGGACATATACTATATGAGGGTGGAGGGTGGGGAGGGAGGACATATACTATATGAGGGTGGAGGGTGGGGAGGGGGGACATATACTATATGGGGGGAAGGGTGGGGAGGGGGGACATATACTATATGAGGGTGGAGGGTGGGGAGGGGGGACATATACTATATGAGGGTGGAGGGTGGGGAGGGGGGACATATACTATATGGGGGGAAGGGTGGGGAGGGAGGACATATACTATATGAGGGTGGAGGGTGGGGAGGGAGGACATATACTATATGGGGGGAAGGGTGGGGAGGGGGGACATATACTATATGGGGGGAAGGGTGGTGAGGGGGGACATATACTATATGAGGGTGGAGGGTGGGGAGGGGGGACATATACTATATGGGGGTGGAGGGTGGGGAGGGGGGACATATACTATATGGGGGTGGAGGGTGGGGAGGGAGGACGTATACTATATGAGGGTGGAGGGTTGGGAGGGAGGACATATACTATATGAGGATGGAGGGTGGGGAGGAAGGACATATACTATATGAGGGTGGAGGGTGGGGAGGGAGGACATATACTATATGAGGGTGGAGGGTGGGGAGGGGGGACATATACTATATGAGGGTGGAGGGTGGGGAGGGAGGACATATACTATATGGGGGGAAGGGTGGGGAGGGGGGACATATACTATATGGGGGGAAGGGTGGGGAGGGGGGACATATACTATATGGGGGGAAGAGTGGGGAGGGGGGACATATACTATATGAGGGTGGAGGGTGGGGAGGGAGGACATATACTATATGGGGGGAAGGGTGGGGAGGGAGGACATATACTATATGAGGGTGGAGGGTGGGGAGGGGGGACATATACTATATGGGGGGAAGGGTGGGGAGGGGGGACATATACTATATGAGGGTGGAGGGTGGGGAGGGGGGACATATACTATATGGGGGGAAGGGTGGGGAGGGAGGACATATACTATATGAGGGTGAAGGGTGGGGAGGGAGGACATATACTATATGGGGGGAAGGGTGGGGAGGGGGGACATATACTATATGGGGGGAAGGGTGGGGAGGGGGGACATATACTATATGAGGGTGGAGGGTGGGGAGGGGGGACATATACTATATGGGGGTGGAGGGTGGGGAGGGGGGACATATACTATATGGGGGTGGAGGGTGGGGAGGGAGGATATATACTATATGAGGGTGGAGGGTGGGGAGGGAGGACATATACTATATGAGGATGGAGGGTGGGGAGGAAGGACATATACTATATGAGGGTGGAGGGTGGGGAGGGAGGACATATACTATATGAGGGTGGAGGGTGGGGAGGGGGGACATATACTATATGAGGGTGGAGGGTGGGGAGGGAGGACATATACTATATGAGGAAGGAGGGTGGGGAGGGGGGACATATACTATATGGGGGTGGAGGGTGGGGAGGGGGGACATATACTATATGAGGGTGGAGGGTGGGGAGGGGGGACATATACTATATGAGGGTGGAGGGTGGGGAGGGGGGACATATACTATATGGGGGGAAGGGTGGGGAGGGGGGACATATACTATATGGGGGGAAGGGTGGGGAGGGGGGACATATACTATATGGGGGGAAGGGTGGGGAGGGGGGACATATACTATATGAGGGTGGAGGGTGGGGAGGGGGGACATATACTATATGAGGGTGGAGGGTGGGGAGGGAGGACATATACTATATGAGGGTGGAGGGTGGGGAGGGGGGACATATACTATATGGGGGTGGAGGGTGGGGAGGGAGGACATATACTATTTGAGGGTGGAGGGTGGGGAGGGGGGACATATACTATATGAGGGTGGAGGGTGGGGAGGGGGGACATATACTATATGGGGGTGGAGGGTGGGGAGGGAGGACATATACTATATGAGGGTGGAGGGTGGAGAGGGGGGACATATACTATATGGGGGGAAGGGTGGGGAGGGGGGACATATACTATATGAGGGTGGAGGGTGGGGAAGGAGGACATATACTATATGGGGGGAAGGGTGGGGAGGGGGGACATATACTATATGGGGGGAAGGGTGGGGAGGGAGGACATATACTATATGAGGGTGGAGGGTGTGGAGGGGGGACATATACTATATGGGGGGAAGGGTGGGGAGGGGGGACATATACTATATGAGGGTGGAGGGTGGGGAGGGGGGACATATACTATATGAGGGTGGAGGGTGGGGAGGGGGGACATATACTATATGAGGGTGGAGGGTGGGGAGGGGGGACATATACTATATCAGGGTGGAGGGTGGGGAGGGGGGACATATACTATATGAGGGTGGAGGGTGGGGAGGGGGGACATATACTATATGAGGGTGGAGGGTGGGGAGGGGGGACATATACTATATGAGGGTGGAGGGTGGGGAGGGGGGACATATACTATATGAGGGTGGAGGGTGGGGAGGGGGGACATATACTATATGGGGGGAAGGGTGGGGAGGGGGGGACATATACTATATGGGGGGAAGGGTGGGGAGGGGGGACATATACTATATGAGGGTGGAGGGTGGGGAGGGGGGACATATACTATATGAGGGTGGAGGGTGGGGAGGGGGGACATATACTATATGAGGGTGGAGGGTGGGGAGGGGGGACATATACTATATGAGGGTGGAGGGTGGGGAGGGGGGACATATACTATATGAGGGTGGAGGGTGGGGAGGGGGGACATATACTATATGAGGGTGGAGGGTGGGGAGGGGGGACATATACTATATGAGGGTGGAGGGTGGGGAGGGGGGACATATACTATATGAGGGTGGAGGGTGGGGAGGGGGGACATATACTATATGAGGGTGGAGGGTGGGGAGGGGGGACATATACTATATGGGGGGAAGGGTGGGGAGGGGGGACATATACTATATGAGGGTGGAGGGTGGGGAGGGGGGACATATACTATATGAGGGTGGAGGGTGGGGAGGGGGGACATATACTATATGAGGGTGGAGGGTGGGGAGGGGGGACATATACTATATGAGGGTGGAGGGTGGGGAGGGGGGACATATACTATATGAGGGTGGAGGGTGGGGAGGGGGGACATATACTATATGAGGGTGGAGGGTGTGGAGGGGGGACATATACTATATGAGGGTGGAGGGTGGGGAGGGGGGACATATACTATATGAGGGGAAGGGTGGGGAGGGGGGACATATACTATATGGGGGGAAGGGTGGGGAGGGGGGACATATACTATATGGGGGGAAGGGTGGGGAGGGGGGACATATACTATATGAGGGTGGAGGGTGGGGAGGGGGGACATATACTATATGAGGGTGGAGGGTGGGGAGGTAGGACATATACTATATGAGGGGAAGGGTGGGGAGGGGGGGACATATACTATATGAGGGTGGAGGGTGGGGAGGGGGGACATATACTATATGAGGGTGGAGGGTGGGGAGGGGGGACATATACTATATGAGGGTGGAGGGTGGGGAGGGGGGACATATACTATATGAGGGTGGAGGGTGGGGAGGGGGGACATATACTATATGAGGGTGGAGGGTGGGGAGGGGGGACATATACTATATGAGGGTGAAGGGTGGGGAGGGGGAACATATACTATATGAGGGTGGAGGGTGGGGAGGGGGGACATATACTATATGGGGGGAAGGGTGGGGAGGGGGGACATATACTATATGAGGGTGGAGGGTGGGGAGGGGGGACATATACTATATGGGGGGAAGGGTGGGGAGGGGGGACATATACTATATGAGGGTGGAGGGTGGGGAGGGGGGACATATACTATATGAGGGTGGAGGGTGGGGAGGGGGGACATATACTATATGGGGGGAAGAGTGGGGAGGGGGGACATATACTATATGAGGGTGGAGGGTGGGGATGGAGGACATATACTATATGGGGGGAAGGGTGGGGAGGGGGGACATATACTATATGGGGGGAAGAGTGGGGAGGGAGGACATATACTATATGAGGGTGGAGGGTGGGGAGGGGGGACATATACTATATGGGGGGAAGGGTGGGGAGGGGGGACATATGCTATATGAGGGTGGAGGGTGGGGAGGGGGGACATATACTATATGGGGGGAAGGGTGGGGAGGGGGGACATATACTATATGGGGGGAAGAGTGGGGAGGGAGGACATATACTATATGAGGGTGGAGGGTGGGGAGGGGGGACATATACTATATGGGGGGAAGGGTGGGGAGGGGGGACATATACTATATGGGGGGAAGGGTGGGGAGGGGGGACATATACTATATGAGGGTGGAGGGTGGGGAGGGGGGACATATACTATATGGGGGGTGGAGGGTGGGGAGGGGGGACATATACTATATGGGGGGAAGGGTGGGGAGGGGGGACATATACTATATGGGGGGAAGGGTGGGGAGGGGGGACATATACTATATGAGGGTGGAGGGTGGGGAGGGGGGACATATACTATATGGGGGGAAGGGTGGGGAGGGGGGACATATACTATATGGGGGTGGAGGGTGGGGAGGGGGGACATATACTATATGAGGGTGGAGGGTGGGGAGGGGGGGACATATACTATATGAGGGTGGAGGGTGGGGAGGGGGGACATATACTATATGAGGGTGGAGGGTGGGGAGGGGGGACATATACTATATGGGGGGAAGGGTGGGGAGGGGGGACATATACTATATGGGGGTGGAGGGTGGGGAGGGGGGACATATACTATATGGGGGGAAGGGTGGGGAGGGGGGGACATATACTATATGGGGGTGGAGGGTGGGGAGGGGGGACATATACTATATGGGGGTGGAGGGTGGGGAGGGGGGACATATACTATATGGGGGGAAGGGTGGGGAGGGGGGACATATACTATATGAGGGTGGAGGGTGGGGAGGGGGACATATACTATATGAGGGTGGAGGGTGGGGAGGGGGGACATATACTATATGAGGGTGGAGGGTGGGGAGGGGGGACATATACTATATGAGGGTGGAGGGTGGGGAGGGGGGACATATACTATATCAGGGTGGAGGGTGGGGAGGGGGGACATATACTATATGAGGGTGGAGGGTGGGGAGGGGGGACATATACTATATGAGGGTGGAGGGTGGGGAGGGGGGACATATACTATATGAGGGTGGAGGGTGGGGAGGGGGGACATATACTATATGAGGGTTGAGGGTGGGGAGGGGGGACATATACTATATGGGGGGAAGGGTGGGGAGGGGGGACATATACTATATGGGGGGAAGGGTGGGGAGGGGGGACATATACTATATGAGGGTGGAGGGTGGGGAGGGGGGACATATACTATATGAGGGTGGAGGGTGGGGAGGGGGGACATATACTATATGAGGGTGGAGGGTGGGGAGGGGGGGACATATACTATATGAGGGTGGAGGGTGGGGAGGGGGGACATATACTATATGAGGGTGGAGGGTGGGGAGGGGGGACATATACTATATGAGGGTGGAGGGTGGGGAGGGGGGGACATATACTATATGAGGGTGGAGGGTGGGGAGGGGGGGACATATACTATATGAGGGTGGAGGGTGGGGAGGGGGGACATATACTATATGAGGGTGGAGGGTGGGGAGGGGGGACATATACTATATGAGGGTGGAGGGTGGGGAGGGGGGACATATACTATATGGGGGGAAGGGTGGGGAGGGGGGACATATACTATATGAGGGTGGAGGGTGGGGAGGGGGGACATATACTATATGAGGGTGGAGGGTGGGGAGGGGGGACATATACTATATGAGGGTGGAGGGTGGGGAGGGGGGACATATACTATATGAGGGTGGAGGGTGGGGAGGGGGGACATATACTATATGAGGGTGGAGGGTGGGGAGGGGGGACATATACTATATGAGGGTGGAGGGTGTGGAGGGGGGACATATACTATATGAGGGTGGAGGGTGGGGAGGGGGGACATATACTATATGAGGGGAAGGGTGGGGAGGGGGGACATATACTATATGGGGGGAAGGGTGGGGAGGGGGGACATATACTATATGGGGGGAAGGGTGGGGAGGGGGGACATATACTATATGAGGGTGGAGGGTGGGGAGGGGGGACATATACTATATGAGGGTGGAGGGTGGGGAGGTAGGACATATACTATATGAGGGGAATGGTGGGGAGGGGGGACATATACTATATGAGGGTGGAGGGTGGGGAGGGGGGACATATACTATATGGGGGGAAGGGTGGGGAGGGGGGGACATATACTATATGGGGGGAAGGGTGGGGAGGGGGGACATATACTATATGAGGGTGGAGGGTGGGGAGGGGGGACATATACTATATGGGGGGTGGAGGGTGGGGAGGGGGGACATATACTATATGGGGGGAAGGGTGGGGAGGGGGGACATATACTATATGGGGGGAAGGGTGGGGAGGGGGGACATATACTATATGAGGGTGGAGGGTGGGGAGGGGGGACATATACTATATGAGGGTGGAGGGTGGGGAGGGGGGGACATATACTATATGAGGGTGGAGGGTGGGGAGGGGGGACATATACTATATGGGGGGAAGGGTGGGGAGGGGGGACATATACTATATGAGGGTGGAGGGTGGGGAGGGGGGACATATACTATATGAGGGTGGAGGGTGGGGAGGGGGGACATATACTATATGGGGGGAAGGGTGGGGAGGGGGGACATATGCTATATGAGGGTGGAGGGTGGGGAGGGGGGACATATACTATATGGGGGGAAGGGTGGGGAGGGGGGACATATACTATATGGGGGGAAGAGTGGGGAGGGAGGACATATACTATATGAGGGTGGAGGGTGGGGAGGGGGGGACATATACTATATGGGGGGAAGGGTGGGGAGGGGGGGACATATACTATATGGGGGGAAGGGTGGGGAGGGGGGACATATACTATATGAGGGTGGAGGGTGGGGAGGGGGGGACATATACTATATGGGGGGTGGAGGGTGGGGAGGGGGGACATATACTATATGGGGGGAAGGGTGGGGAGGGGGGACATATACTATATGAGGGTGGAGGGTGGGGAGGGGGGACATATACTATATGGGGGGAAGGGTGGGGAGGGGGGACATATACTATATGGGGGTGGAGGGTGGGGAGGGGGGACATATACTATATGAGGGTGGAGGGTGGGGAGGGGGGACATATACTATATGAGGGTGGAGGGTGGGGAGGGGGGACATATACTATATGAGGGTGGAGGGTGGGGAGGGGGGACATATACTATATGGGGGGAAGGGTGGGGAGGGGGGACATATACTATATGGGGGTGGAGGGTGGGGAGGGGGGACATATACTATATGGGGGGAAGGGTGGGGAGGGGGGACATATACTATATGGGGGTGGAGGGTGGGGAGGGGGGACATAGACTATATGGGGGTGGAGGGTGGGGAGGGGGACATATACTATATGGGGGTGGAGGGTGGGGAGGGGGGACATATACTATATGGGGGGAAGGGTGGGGAGGGGGGACATATACTATATGAGAGTGGAGGGTGGGGAGGGGGGACATATACTATATGGGGGGAAGGGTGGGGAGGGGGGACATATACTATATGGGGGGAAGGGTGGGGAGGGGGGACATATACTATATGAGGGTGGAGGGTGGGGAGGGGGGACATATACTATATGAGGGTGGAGGGTGGGGAGGGGGGACATATACTATATGAGGGTGGAGGGTGGGGAGTTGGGACATATACTATATGAGGGTGGAGGGTGGGGAGGGGGGACATATACTATATGGGGGGTGGAGGGTGGGGAGGGGGGACATATACTATATGGGGGGAAGGGTGGGGAGGGGGGACATATACTATATGGGGGGAAGGGTGGGGAGGGGGGACATATACTATATGAGGGTGGAGGGTGGGGAGGGAGGACATATACTATATGAGGGTGGAGGGTGGGGAGGGGGGACATATACTATATGGGGGGAAGGGTGGGGAGGGGGGACATATGCTATATGAGGGTGGAGGGTGGGGAGGGGGGGACATATACTATATGGGGGGAAGGGTGGGGAGGGGGGACATATACTATATGGGGGGAAGAGTGGGGAGGGAGGACATATACTATATGAGGGTGGAGGGTGGGGAGGGGGGACATATACTATATGGGGGGAAGGGTGGGGAGGGGGGACATATACTATATGGGGGGAAGGGTGGGGAGGGGGGACATATACTATATGAGGGTGGAGGGTGGGGAGGGGGGACATATACTATATGGGGGGTGGAGGGTGGGGAGGGGGGACATATACTATATGGGGGGAAGGGTGGGGAGGGGGGACATATACTATATGGGGGGAAGGGTGGGGAGGGGGGACATATACTATATGAGGGTGGAGGGTGGGGAGGGGGGACATATACTATATGGGGGGAAGGGTGGGGAGGGGGGACATATACTATATGGGGGTGGAGGGTGGGGAGGGGGGACATATACTATATGAGGGTGGAGGGTGGGGAGGGGGGACATATACTATATGAGGGTGGAGGGTGGGGAGGGGGGACATATACTATATGAGGGTGGAGGGTGGGGAGGGGGGGACATATACTATATGGGGGGAAGGGTGGGGAGGGGGGACATATACTATATGGGGGTGGAGGGTGGGGAGGGGGGACATATACTATATGGGGGGAAGGGTGGGGAGGGGGGACATATACTATATGGGGGTGGAGGGTGGGGAGGGGGGACATATACTATATGGGGGTGGAGGGTGGGGAGGGGGGACATATACTATATGGGGGTGGAGGGTGGGGAGGGGGGACATATACTATATGGGGGGAAGGGTGGGGAGGGGGGACATATACTATATGAGGGTGGAGGGTGGGGAGGGGGGACATATACTATATGGGGGGAAGGGTGGGGAGGGGGGACATATACTATATGAGGGTGGAGGGTGGGGAGGGGGGACATATACTATATGAGGGTGGAGGGTGGGGAGGGGGACATATACTATATGGGGGTGGAGGGTGGGGAGGGGGGGACATATACTATATGGGGGGAAGGGTGGGGAGGGGGGACATATACTATATGAGAGTGGAGGGTGGGGAGGGGGGGACATATACTATATGGGGGGAAGGGTGGGGAGGGGGGACATATACTATATGGGGGGAAGGGTGGGGAGGGGGGACATATACTATATGAGGGTGGAGGGTGGGGAGGGGGGACATATACTATATGAGGGTGGAGGGTGGGGAGGGGGGACATATACTATATGAGGGTGGAGGGTGGGGAGTTGGGACATATACTATATGAGGGTGGAGGGTGGGGAGGGGGGACATATACTATATGAGGGTGGAGGGTGGGGAGGGGGGACATATACTATATGAGGGTGGAGGGTGGGGAGGGGGGACATATACTATATGAGGGTGGAGGGTGGGGAGGGGGGACATATACTATATGAGGGTGGAGGGTGGGGAGGGGGGACATATACTATATGGGGGGAAGGGTGGGGAGGGGGGACATATACTATATGAGGGTGGAGGGTGGGGAGGGGGGACATATACTATATGAGGGTGGAGGGTGGGGAGGGGGGGACATATACTATATGAGGGTGGAGGGTGGGGAGGGGGGGACATATACTATATGAGGGTGGAGGGTGGGGAGGGGGGACATATACTATATGAGGGTGGAGGGTGGGGAGGGGGGACATATACTATATGGGGGGAAGGGTGGGGAGGGGGGACATATACTATATGGGGGGAAGGGTGGGGAGGGGGGACATATACTATATGAGGGTGGAGGGTGGGGAGGGGGGACATATACTATATGAGGGTGGAGGGTGGGGAGGGGGGACATATACTATATGAGGGTGGAGGGTGGGGAGGGAGGACATATACTATATGAGGGGAAGGGTGGGGAGGGGGGACATATACTATATGAGGGTGGAGGGTGGGGAGGGGGGACATATACTATATGAGGGTGGAGGGTGGGGAGGGGGGACATATACTATATGAGGGTGGAAGGTGGGGAGGGGGGACATACACTATATGAGGGTGGAGGGTGGGGAGGGGGGACATATACTATATGAGGGTGGAGGGTGGGGAGGGGGGACATATACTATATGAGGGTGAAGGGTGGGGAGGGGGGACATATACTATATGGGGGGAAGGGTGGGGAGGGGGGACATATACTATATGGGGGGAAGGGTGGGGAGGGGGGGACATATACTATATGAGGGTGGAGGGTGGGGAGGGGGGACATATACTATATGAGGGTGGAGGGTGGGGAGGGGGGACATATACTATATGGGGGGAAGGGTGGGGAGGGGGGGACATATACTATATGAGGGTGGAGGGTGGGGAGGGGGGACATATACTATATGAGGGTGGAGGGTGGGGAGGGGGGACATATACTATATGAGGGTGGAGGGTGGGGAGGGGGGACATATACTATATGAGGGTGGAGGGTGGGGAGGGGGGACATATACTATATGGGGGGAAGGGTGGGGAGGGGGGACATATACTATATGAGGGTGGAGGGTGGGGAGGGGGGACATATACTATATGAGGGTGGAGGGTGGGGAGGGGGGACATATACTATATGGGGGGAAGAGTGGGGAGGGGGGACATATACTATATGAGGGTGGAGGGTGGGGAGGGAAGACATATACTATATGGGGGGAAGGGTGGGGAGGGGGGGACATATACTATATGGGGGGAAGAGTGGGGAGGGAGGACATATACTATATGAGGGTGGAGGGTGGGGAGGGGGGACATATACTATTTGGGGGGAAGGGTGGGGAGGGGGGACATATACTATATGAGGGTGGAGGGTGGGGAGGGGGGGACATATACTATATGGGGGGAAGGGTGGGGAGGGGGGGACATATACTATATGGGGGGAAGAGTGGGGAGGGAGGACATATACTATATGAGGGTGGAGGGTGGGGAGGGGGGACATATACTATATGGGGGGAAGGGTGGGGAGGGGGGACATATACTATATGGGGGGAAGGGTGGGGAGGGGGGACATATACTATATGAGGGTGGAGGGTGGGGAGGGGGGACATATACTATATGGGGGGTGGAGGGTGGGGAGGGGGGACATATACTATATGGGGGGAAGGGTGGGGAGGGGGGGACATATACTATATGGGGGGAAGGGTGGGGAGGGGGGACATATACTATATGAGGGTGGAGGGTGGGGAGGGGGGACATATACTATATGAGGGTGGAGGGTGGGGAGGGGGGACATATACTATATGAGGGTGGAGGGTGGGGAGGGGGGACATATACTATATGGGGGGAAGGGTGGGGAGGGGGGACATATACTATATGAGGGTGGAGGGTGGGGAGGGGGGACATATACTATATGAGGGTGGAGGGTGGGGAGGGGGGGACATATACTATATGAGGGTGGAGGGTGGGGAGGGGGGACATATACTATATGAGGGTGGAGGGTGGGGAGGGGGGACATATACTATATGGGGGGAAGGGTGGGGAGGGGGGACATATACTATATGAGGGTGGAGGGTGGGGAGGGGGGACATATACTATATGAGGGTGGAGGGTGGGGAGGGGGGACATATACTATATGGGGGGAAGAGTGGGGAGGGGGGACATATACTATATGAGGGTGGAGGGTGGGGAGGGAAGACATATACTATATGGGGGGAAGGGTGGGGAGGGGGGACATATACTATATGGGGGGAAGAGTGGGGAGGGAGGACATATACTATATGAGGGTGGAGGGTGGGGAGGGGGGACATATACTATTTGGGGGGAAGGGTGGGGAGGGGGGGACATATACTATATGAGGGTGGAGGGTGGGGAGGGGGGGACATATACTATATGGGGGGGAAGGGTGGGGAGGGGGGACATATACTATATGGGGGGAAGAGTGGGGAGGGAGGACATATACTATATGAGGGTGGAGGGTGGGGAGGGGGGACATATACTATATGGGGGGAAGGGTGGGGAGGGGGGGACATATACTATATGGGGGGAAGGGTGGGGAGGGGGGACATATACTATATGAGGGTGGAGGGTGGGGAGGGGGGACATATACTATATGGGGGGTGGAGGGTGGGGAGGGGGGACATATACTATATGGGGGGAAGGGTGGGGAGGGGGGACATATACTATATGGGGGGAAGGGTGGGGAGGGGGGACATATACTATATGAGGGTGGAGGGTGGGGAGGGGGGACATATACTATATGAGGGTGGAGGGTGGGGAGGGGGGACATATACTATATGAGGGTGGAGGGTGGGGAGGGGGGACATATACTATATGGGGGGAAGGGTGGGGAGGGGGGGACATATACTATATGAGGGTGGAGGGTGGGGAGGGGGGACATATACTATATGAGGGTGGAGGGTGGGGAGGGGGGACATATACTATATGAGGGTGGAGGGTGGGGAGGGGGGACATATACTATATGAGGGTGGAGGGTGGGGAGGGGGGACATATACTATATGGGGGGAAGGGTGGGGAGGGGGGACATATACTATATGAGGGTGGAGGGTGGGGAGGGGGGACATATACTATATGAGGGTGGAGGGTGGGGAGGGGGGACATATACTATATGGGGGGAAGAGTGGGGAGGGGGGACATATACTATATGAGGGTGGAGGGTGGGGAGGGAAGACATATACTATATGGGGGGAAGGGTGGGGAGGGGGGACATATACTATATGGGGGGAAGAGTGGGGAGGGAGGACATATACTATATGAGGGTGGAGGGTGGGGAGGGGGGACATATACTATTTGGGGGGAAGGGTGGGGAGGGGGGACATATACTATATGAGGGTGGAGGGTGGGGAGGGGGGACATATACTATATGGGGGGAAGGGTGGGGAGGGGGGACATATACTATATGGGGGGAAGAGTGGGGAGGGAGGACATATACTATATGAGGGTGGAGGGTGGGGAGGGGGGACATATACTATATGGGGGGAAGGGTGGGGAGGGGGGACATATACTATATGGGGGGAAGGGTGTGGGGAGGGGGGACATATACTATATGGGGGTGGAGGGTGGGGAGGGGGGACATATACTATATGAGGGTGGAGGGTGGGGAGGGGGGACATATACTATATGAGGGTGGAGGGTGGGGAGGGGGGACATATACTATATGAGGGTGGAGGGTGGGGAGGGGGGACATATACTATATGGGGGGAAGGGTGGGGAGGGGGGACATATACTATATGGGGGTGGAGGGTGGGGAGGGGGGACATATACTATATGGGGGGAAGGGTGGGGAGGGGGGACATTTACTATATGGGGGTGGAGGGTGGGGAGGGGGGACATATACTATATGGGGGTGGAGGGTGGGGAGGGGGGGACATATACTATATGGGGGGAAG
>OX030971.1:3527712-3613920 GCA_943735955.1 Piscicola geometra | reverse complement strand
CCCCCCCTCCTCCCTCCCTCCCTCCCTCCCTCCTCCCTCCCTCCCTCCCTCCTCCCTCCCTCTCTCCCTCCCTCCCTCCCTCCCTCCTCCCTCCCTTCCTCCTCCCTCCTCCTCCTCCCTCCTTCCTCCCTCCCTCCTCCCTCCCTCCCTCCTTCTCCCTCCCTCCCTTCTCCCTCCCTCCTCCCTCCCTCCTCCCTCCCTCCCTCCCTCCCTCCCTCCTCCCTCCCTCCCTCCCTCCTCCCTCCCTCCCTCCTCCCTCCCTCCCTCCTCCCTCCCTCCCTCCTTCCTCCCTCCCTCCTTTCTCCCTCCCTCCTCCCTCCCTTCCTCCTCCCTCCCTCCCTCCTCCCTCCCTCCTCCCTCCCTCCCTCCTCCCTCCCTTCCTCCTCCCTCCCTCCCTCCTTTCTTCCTACCTCCTCCCTCCCTTCCTCCTCCCTTCTCCATCCCTCCCTACCTCCATCCCTCCTCCCTTCTCCATCCCTCCCTACCTCCATCCCTCCCTCCTCCCTCCCTCCCTCCTTTCTCCCTACCCTCCTCCCTCCATCCTCCTTCCTCCCTTCTCCCTCCCTCCATCCCTCCCTCCCTCCTTCCTCCCTCCCTCCCTCCCTCCTCCCTCCCTCCCTCCTCCCTCCCTCCCTCTTCCCTCCCTCCTCCCTCCCTCCCTCTTCCCTCCCTCCCTCCCTCCTCCCTCCCTCCCTCCTCCCTCCCTCCCTCCCTCCCTACCTCCTCCCTCCCTCCCGCCTTTCTTCCTCCCTCCTCCCTTCTCCATTCCTCCCCACCTCCATCCCTCCCTCCCTCCTTTCTCCCTCTCTCCCTCCTCCATCTCTCCCTCCTCCCTCCCTCCCTCCTTTCTCCCTCCCTCCTCCCTCCCTCCCTCCTCTCTCCCTCCCTCCTCCCTCCCTCCCTCCTTTCTCCATCCCTCCCTACCTCCATCCCTCCTCCCTCCCTCCTCCCTCTTCCCTCCCTCCCTCCCTCCCTCCTCCCTCCCTCCCTCTTCCCTCCCTCCCTCCCTCCCTCCTCCCTCCCTCCCTCCCTCCTCCCCTCCCTCCCTCCTCCCTTCCTCCCTCCTCCCTCCCTCCCTCCCTCCCTCCCTCCCTCCTCCCTCCCTCCCTCCTCCCTTCCTCCCTCCTCCCTCCCCTCCCTCCTCCCTCCCTCCCTCCTTTCTTCCTCCCTCCTCCCTCCCTCCCTCCTCCCTTCTCCATCCCTCCCTACCTCCATCCCTCCTCCCTTCTCCATCCCTCCCTACCTCCATCCCTCCTCCCTCCCTCCTCCCTTCTCCCTCCCTCCTCCCTTCTCCCTCCCTCCATCCCTCCCTCCCTCCCTCCTCCCTCCCTCCTCCCCCTCCCTCCCTCCTCCCTCCCTCCTCCCTCCCTCCTCCCTCCCTCCTCCCTCCCTCCTCCCTCCCTCCCTCTTCCCTCCCTCCCTCCCTCTTCCCTCCCTCCCTCCCTCTTCCCTCCCTCCCTCCCTCTTCCCTCCCTCCCTCCCTCCCTCCTCCCTCCCTCCCTCCTCCCTCCCTCCCTCCTCCCTCCCTCCCTCCTCCCTCCCTCCTCCCTCCCTCCCTCCTCCCTCCCTTCCTCCTCCCTCCCTTCCTCCTCCCTCCCTCCCTCCTTTCTTCCTCCCTCCTCCCTTATCCATCCCTCCCTACCTCCATCCCTCCTCCCTCCCTCCCTCCTCCCTCCCTCCCTCCTCCCTCCCTCCTCCCTCCCTCCTCCCTTCCTCCTCCCTCCCTCCTCCCTCCCTCCCTCTTCCCTCCCTCCCTCCCTCCTCCCTCCATCCCTCCTTCCCTCCCTCCTCCCTCCCTTCATCCCTCCCTCCCTCCCTCCTCCCTCCCTCCTCCCTCCCTCCCTCTTCCCTCCCTCCCTCCCTCCCTCCTCCCTCCCTCCCTTCTCCCTCCCTCTCTCCTCCCTCCCTCCCTCCTCCCTCCCTCCCTCCTCCCTCCCTCCCTCCTTTCTTCCTCCCTCCCTCCCTCCTCCCTTCTCCCTCCCTCCATCCCTCCCTCCACAGGAAACCTTCCTTTCGGCAGACGAACTCAGCATCAACCTCTGGCACTACCAAGTCTCCAACCAGTGCTTCAGTCTGATCTACTTTCTATCATCGTCATCAACATCATCATCAACATCATCATCAACATCACATCATCGTCATCATCATCGTCATCATCATCGTCATCATCATCATCATCACCACCATTGCAGACATCATCATCAACATCATCATCATCACATCATCAGCATCATCATCATCAGCATCATCATCAGCATCATCATCATCATCAGCATCATCATCATCATCAGCATCATCATCATCATCAGCATCATCATCATCATCATCATCAGCATCGTCATCATCATCATCATCACCACCATTGCAGACATCATCATCAACATCATCATCATCACATCATCAGCATCATCATCAGCATCATCATCAGCATCATCATCATCATCAGCATCATCATCGCCATCATCACCACCATTGCAGACATCATCATCAACATCAAGCCAGCCGTGATGGAGGACCTCATGGAGGTGGGAGGACGTGTTGTTGCTTGGGTGCATGCATGCTTCGTTACGGGTGAATGAATGGATGGATGGAGGAAGCATGAATGGTGAACGGATGAGTGGTGGATGAGAGATGAGTGAATGGATGGTGAATGAGGGATGAGTGGATGGTGGAGGAATGTATGAGGAGTTGTGGATGAGTGAATGGTGGATGAATGGATGTGGCGGACGAATGGTGAATGGAAGGATGAATGAATGAGGGAGGATGATTAATGGTGAATGGAAGGATGAATGAATGAGGAATGGTGGATGAATCAATAGAGGATAGAGAAATGGTAGATGGATAAATTTATGGTATATGGATGAATAGATAATATTGGAATGGTAGATGGATGAATGGGAAATGATTGGTGAATGAATGGGTGATGGTGAATGAATGAATGATGAATGCTGGATGAAAGAATGAAGAATAGTGAATGAATGAATGAGGAATTGTGGATAAATAAATATGAACACAAAGTACATTCAATCCTTTTAAATCACCCACATACCTCACAACACAACAACCCCCCCCCCCCCCACACTTACACACACACACTTATACAGGAGAACACACATACACACTTGTGGTTAGGGTTAGGGTTAGGGTTAGGGTTAGGTTAGGGTTAGGGTTAGGGTTAGGGTTAGGGTTAGAGTTGTGTGCATCTTTTCGATACAGTTGAACCTTCCGGTTCGTACTGGGAGAAGAAGGCGACGGGGGCATGGGGGTTTTTTTCTTCACATCAATTGCCTGATCAGGCTCTTGCCTGTGTAGAAAGTCTTTATGAGTTTGATTTTTGTGTGTATTGTGTTCTCTGTTTCGTGTTTGTTAATCAGTGTGCAGAGTTTATCAAGTAGTCTTTTATTACTTGTAGCGTAGTCTATTACTATCGGTAGAAAGATGTTTCTTGATGTAGCTTGGTTGTTATTGTCATTATTGTTATCATTGTCATTACTAGTCATGATCCTATTATTGTTGTTATCATTAATACAAGTGTTATTATTATTATTATTATTATTATTATTATTATTATTATTATTATTATTGCTGTTATTATAATTATTGGTGTTGTTCTTAATACATATCAGCTTGCTGCTGATCTTCATCTTGGTGTAGTTATGACCTTTGTTCGAGAGCATTCTACAGAATTTCCTGGCTATCGTGTCATAGTCGGATTTTTCCGAGCATTGTCTTGCAAATCTTGTAAGGCCAGCTTTATGTAGGTTGTTGATTATATGTCTCGGGTGGTTTGACTCGGCGTGTAGCCAATTGAAATTGTTAGTGTCTTTAATGTAAGTTTTTGTTGTGATCTTGTTATTGTGTAATGTAAGGGTTAGGTCTAGGAAGTTAAGGTTGTTTAAGTTTTCTGTGTATGTTAGTTCTATCTCTCTTAATCTGTTGGTTGTCTTCAATTTTATTTCTGAGAGGGTTTCTTTTGTGCTAACTATTAGTATGTCGTCAATATATCTTTTATATAAGATAGGCTTTGTTTTTAAAATTATATTGTCGAGGTCATGAAGGTAAATGTTGGCTAATGCGGGTGCCATTGAAATACCCATTGCTAAACCGTTAGTTTGTTTGAATGCTTCATCCTCGTAGGTAAAAAAAATATTGTTTAGGGTAATTTTGAGTAGATCTATTACCAGTTTATCTGGTCGGTTCGGAACAGGGTATTTTTTTAAAATTTTAATTGTTTTTGCAACGGTCTTTTTATTAATCATATTAGTATAAAGGGAGGTAATATCAGCGGTCGCAAGGATTAAATTTCTGTTGTCGTTATTAATTTTGTTTTCTAAATTTAGTTGGTTTATTATTTTTATCAATTCAAAGCTGTCTTGTAGGTAGCTTGTATGTGTCTTCATGAGGGGTCCTGTCTCTCGAGGAAGAGCTGACTCGAGGACTTCTTCGCCGCCTTCTGGTTCGCTGGCGTGCTCTCAACGGGGCGTGCATTGTTGGTGGTAGGAGATGATGATGGTGGTGGTGGTGGTCGAGTGTGCTTTGGGAAGGACTTGAAGGGCGTCATGAATTCTCTGTTCTCCTCCCCCTTTGTGTCGTCTCCACCCTCATCCCCTCCCTCCTCCCTCACTCCTCCTCGTCTCTCAGTACTGACCAAGTACTGGCCAAGTGATGAATCGGGTGAGACATCTTCTTGGCCACTTTCCCTGTCTTTCCCCTCAACCACCCCACCTTCCTTGTCCCTCCCCTCAACAACCACCCCTCCTTTTTCTGCCCCATCAACCACCCCTCCTGCTGCTGCCCCACCCTCCAGAAAGCCCACTTTGACCCCTTGGGGCATGTTTTCCTCGCTCATGGTGGAATTCTGCTTGTTGGTGCTGACCACGTGCGCAGTCCTCGAACACTCCTGGAAACTTCTGTTCCCAGCTGGAAAACCTGTGCAGTTTGGTTCTTTAAATAATTTTTTTATTCTCAATTATTAATATTATGATTAATTAATATTACTATTTTGAAACAAAAGATTGAAATATTTTTCACTCGGGTATTTAAAATCTAATCCCTTTTATACTACCATGACTTCTCTGTCCTCCTCCGCCCTCCTTATCGTAGTCGGCGTAATTTTGTATTATGAAGACATCGTTCTTGTCTGCTTTTTTGATTGTAATTAGTTTGTTCTTAACGTTGTTTTTCAATATCTTGAGTGCTTCTTTTTCTTCTTTAGTTATATTCATTCTATTGTTGGTAATAAATAAGGTATTAGTTTTATCTTTGTTTAGGTGTTTTATTTTAGTCATTTTAATGTTAATCGGTATTATGTTGAGTTTTTTCTTTTTCTTTCTCTTATAGAGATCTTGGTTGATGACTTGTGTTAATTTACGTAATAGTTGGTTTACTGATTCAGAAAGATTTTCTTCTTTGGGTGTAAAGTTGGATGGAGGTTTGAAGTTAGATGTAAGTTTGAAGTTAAGTCTTTCTTTGTGTGATAGGTAGTCATTATTTTTGTTGAGTCTTCTAAAATAAAATTTAAGTGAGAGGTCTCTCTTCAGTTTATGGTAAAAGGATTTATATTTATAATAGTTACAGTAGGGGTCAGAGTCAACGAAACCCAGTCCTTTATTCAATATTTTGATTATGTTATTATTTAGTGTGTGGTTAGATAAGTTAATGTAGGTGGGCTTCGCAGACTCTGGATTCAGTTTTTTGTATTTGTTTGTTTTCTTCCTCTTGTTTTCTTTGGGGAGATTTTCTCTTGCGGATTGGTGGGTGTGTCCGTTTGAGGGGGTGTGTCCGTTTGGGGGGGTTTTTCCAGTATCGTGATGGTTGTAGGGATATTAGTTGGGTTGGGTGTCGGGTTAGGTGTGGGGTTAGGGACTGAGTTAGGGTCCGTGTTAGGGTTAGGGTTAAGGCCAGGGTCAGGGCCAGGGCTAGGGTTGGGATTAAGGTTAGAGTTAGGGTTAGGGTTAGGTTCAGGGTTAGGGTTACGGTTAAGGTAAGGGTTAGGGTTCTTTGGGGGGGAGAAGCCTGATTGTTTGAGGTCGATCAGGGTTTGGTTGTTGAGGTTGAACATTTCTAGCATTTCAGCTAGTTTCTTCTTTTTATCTATAATTTCCTTCCGTTTGTATTTAAGGGTGTTGATTTTTTTAATTTTGTTTATTTTTTTGGAAGTTATTTGTATTAGTTTCAGATTGGTGATTCTTTTGTGGTTTAATTCATTCTCTGTGATTTTCTTGAGGTCCTCGAGGCCTAATTCACTTAGTTCCGTTAGGTTCATTTCGATGTCGTTCATCTCTAGTGTGATCTCGGTTAATATGTCTAGTTCGCTTTGTACTATTGGGTCCTCTTCTTCTGCATCTTCTTCTTCTTCTTCTTCTTCTTCTTCTTCTTCTTCTTCTTCTTCTTCTTCTTCTTCTACTATTCCTTCCTCGGTTTCCATCTCTATATCTTTGTGTTCTTCCGTTTGATCGTTTTTATTGTCTTTTTGTTGTTTGGTTTGGCTGTTTGATTTGTTGATTAGGTTCTGGAGGCTCTGAAGATATTTTAGTGTTTCTTCGAGTTTCGAACTAATGTCGTTGGTTTGTGTTGTGATTAGTTGTGGTGGGGTTTGTTGTGGTAGGGGTGGCTCCGGGGTTGTTGGGTTTAGGTTGTTTAGTTTTATTGTTAGTCTTTCGAACAATTTGTCATCCCATTTTGGGTTTTGTTTCTTGGTGTATTCCCAAATTGGTTTTAGATCATTTTGGATACTCTTGTATTTCAAAGTTTTGATCATGTTATCTACATGGGCTTCCTGTTTTTCAAGGATTGTCATTCTTAGACTAATTCTGAACTCTTCTGTTAGATCAGTTATATTCCCTGAGAGCGTTGAGTCTTCTGTTAGGTTATTTATATTAATCGATTGTATATTTTTGATAATACCTAGTTCAAATTTCATTTTTTTTTCTAGTTTTTGAAAGTTGGAGATTTGGTTGAGCCTTTTGAAAATCTTGATTAAATTTCTTTTCAGGTCTGAGTCCGTGTTGTTATTGTTGTTCATGTTATTATTTTTGTTGTTGTTGAAGTTGTTACTATTGTTGTTGTGGTTTCTGTTATGGTTTTTGTTGTATAGATTGTATCTGTTGTTGTTTCTGTTGTCATTGTATCTTGTGTTGTAGTTGTTCTGATTGTTATGATTGTTGTTCTGGTAATTTCTGGGGTTGTTGTTGGGGTAGTTTTGGTTTTGGGTATTCTGGTTGTTAATTTTAAGAGTTAGAGTTGAAAGATCACTCTCTACTGGCCGTGTTAGGGTCACAGGTATGGTGTCTTCATTTAAAATTATAATTAAAAGATCATTCTTTACTGGCCGTGTTAGGGTCACAGGTAAGGTGTCTTTATTTAAAGTTAATTTTTAAAGTTAGAGTTTGGAGATCATTCTACACTGGTCGTGTTAGGATTAGGGTTAGGGTTAGGGTTAGGGTTAGGGTTAGGGTTAGGGTTTAGGGTTAGGGTTTAGGGTTAGGGTTAGGTATGGTAGAATGTGATGGTTAGTCACAAAAAAGCGTTAGGGTTAGGGTTAGGGTTAGGTTGTTGTGTGAGATTCAGTTTCCTGATTCCCAGAATCTTTCCGGTTTATGGTTTGGTTCTGCCCGGTAACATTCTCAATATAATCCTTTTATGGTTAGTGGTTTCATTTGTTGTTTTGTCACATTAATTGTCTTATTAGGGATTTCCCTACTTTGAATGCTTTTATTCGGATTATGTTTAGGTCCTCCATTTCTTTTATTGATTTTGTAATGTCTTTGAGGAGTTCTTCATTATTTTTTGTGTATTCGATTATTATTGGCACTTTTTCTTTCGGTTTTTCGTTTTCTCTTATTTTTTGTTTTTCTTTCCCTTCGTCTTTATTTGGGGGTTTGGGGGTGTTTCTTTCCACTTCGTATTTTTCTTTATTTCGCCAAATTTCTTTGGCGTTAATTTTCATTTTTGTATAGTTGTGACCTCTTAGTGTGAGGGCTTTTATAAAGCTGATGGACTACATCGCATTTGTTTTATTCATGCAATTATAAACTGATACTTTAAATGTCTATCAGGTAAATAAAAAATCAGTTTATGATTAAGACAAAATATAAAACTTTATTTTATTGTTTAAAATTTGTTCCGAAGTGTTTCATTGTCGACATTTTACTTATTGACTTCAGCCGAATATTTATGAGCAGCCGAAAATCAGCCGCAAAGTAAATTTTCTGAGAAATCCGGCTTTTTCGGATATCCACCAAGAATTCGTGTCAGCCAGCCAAATTGAGCTTTATTATAGTGGCGTATAACCTAAACGAGCCACTTAGGCTGCATATTTTCATTTGCGTCTGTGGTATATCGGTTGCACCCAAAGCTAGGACATTGTTGCTCGAGCCGAGAGTGGTAACACACTTGGCTACCTGTTCACCCAAAGTGAGACATGTCAGAGATTTTAATTTAACTCAAGTTCTTGAATAAAATAATACTTTAAAACTCAACTAAATTCATTGTTGACTTTTCAATTACAAATCTATTCAAGGTTGAAACAACATTTGTTTAATATTTTTGAGAAACAAAATATCATTTGAAGAGTTCTGCAATCATTAAGACATTGTTTTTGGAAAACATGTTTGCCTGTATTGGTACACCGTCTTATGGTGTTTTCCTTTTTTTTCTCCGTAGTACAACCGGCATCTTGCACCTTTCTCTCTCCAATTCCTTTCCCAGTCCACAGCCCAGCAGCCGAAACAACTAAAGCTTCGGCACGCGTCGACGCATTCCTTCTCACTTTTCTTTTCGGGAAGAAGCAGACCACCCTCCGACGCGAAGAAAGGCACCACTTGAAAGCCTTCCAAGTCTGAAGAAAAATAAAGGGTAAAAAACGCCGAGATGAACTTGCATCAACCAATGCAGAATGCAATCGAGAATTTTTATTCGCAAAAGTCGACGATTCAAATGTAACTCACCTTGCGCCTCCGACTGCAGCAGACACACGATGAGAACAAAAGCGAGCTGACACTTCATCGCAACGTTTGAATGCCTTTCGAACAAGAGTTTGAAACTATTGCTTCTCAGTCTTTTATTCTGTTTTGGCGACTAATTTTAAATTCGATTATTTTAATTAAATTCAAATAAAATCAATCGATAATTGTTAATGTTTGTTATTTTAATTCATCTTGCGTTTTCCCTAAACATATTTTTACAATTGAAATGGGATTATTGATTTTCTAACTTTTAAATTAAAGAAATCTGTATGAAAATAAGGTTGTACACTGTGGGCCAAAAATACATGCCACTGTGTATTTTTTATAACTTTAACTAGATTCAGACCGGAATTCGGTTCCGTTTCGGCTCCGAAAATGTCAATTTTTTTATTTTGGCAATTTTTAATAAATGTAAATCGATTTTCAACTTTTTTTCACTAATTGACAGAAATGAATGGGAAACAAGATTTCATAAACCCTTACTTTGAGGCAAGTGAAAATTTCACAGGAAATAACAAAAAAGACTACTTTTTGTAAACTTCACTGAAGAAAACATGCAATTTATGTTATTTTCCATGACAATTTCATGACGAAACAATTCATCTTTTTGTTATATTTATAATAATTTGGCAAAAAAAATAGTTTATTTATTTAAACACATTTTTCGATCAAAACCCCAACCTTGATCCCTAATCATAACCCCTCATTCTATCCCCTACCTTAATCTTAGCCCCTAACTCCAACCTTAAAGCCTAACCCTTACTCCAACCCTAACCCTAACTCCAACCTTTAACCTTAACCCTAACTCCAATACCTAACCCTAACTCCAACCCTTAACCCTAACCCTAACTCCTAACTCTAACCATAACTCCTGACTCTAACCCTAACTCCTAACTCTAACCCTTAACTCTAACCCCTAACCCCTAATCTGAATTGAATGTAGACATTACATCGTTCTAAGAATGAAAACAATATTTTGCCTTAATTAATGAAATTTTGTATATTAAATTAATTTTCAAAATAAATATTTCCTATTTTACATACCGTAAAATACTAATATGTTCGTACACTTTTAAATAATTGTTTTTATCAAATGCACGAAATTAGAAGTATTTTTTTAACTTTTTTTACATTTCATAATCAATCTATGAGAGGTTAAAAAATTATATTTTCTTCAATAAAAGCTTCAAGTGTGAAGCGTTTGCGTTTTGGAATTTTTTTCAAAATATAAAAATCTACAAAATTCAACTTTTAATTTCAATTTTATAAATTTCATAATACATTAACATCAAAAGAATAATTTTATAATTTTTGAAATAACTATTGTAATGAATGACAAATGGCTTATTAAAAGTCATATTAAATCCTATTCCGTCTAAGTTGCTAAAACGCACCATTGATTTTTGAAAGCATTGAAAACGTTTTACAAGTTATTTTAAATATTTAAAAAATTAATTCAAGTATTATTTATCTTTTTACCCTGAAATTAAAACTAAGTTTGTATAAAAATACAAAAATTGAATGAAAAAATAGAACAATTATCTATGCGAGGAAAGATTGTTTTTAAAAAATTCAAATGTGAACAGGAAATAAAAGATTAAAAATAAAAAAAATGAAATTTAACTTATGAAATTAAAATTTCAAATATATTGTACAAAATATGTGAAAAAAACTCTGTATTAAAACAGCAAAAAATATAAAAATTGATGTCGCAAAAACGCAACAGCGGCGGTAAATAGGTTAAACAATTAAGTTTTTAAAAATAAATGTGAGCCCCTTCCAGCATTTTGCTGGTTGCGTCCCTGGATATGGATGAAACTCCTGTTTTTTTTACATTGTACCAGGAAAGACAATTTATGTCAAAGAAAATAAAACTATCTAAGTAAGAACAACTGAGACAGAGAAATGACATTTCACAGTGGTTTTAAACATTACTGCCAGTGGGCTAGATCTGCCCCCAATGATAATTTTCAAGGGTGTTCGAGAGTTAAAACTTTCACGTCCACCTGGGTGGAGAGTTTATGTCTTAAAAAAAGATGGATGAACAAAGAATTTATGCTGAGGTCACTGACGGAGGTCCTTGTTGTTAGAGACCGACTGAAACTGATATTTTTAATTCGACTAAAACCGAAATTAGAACAAAATTGCAATTCCATTTTCGGTTGAAACCAAAATTAGGCCGAAATTGAAATTCCAATGCGTTAATTTTGTTCAAATGCGTTACAATATTTAACGGAATTAAAAATGTTAACGTTCGTTAATTGATTAACGCGTTAATCGAAAGTTAACGTAAATTAAAATGTTTAACAATATTATTTACTACATTTATATACGATTCTACAAAATATTTGTTACATTAAAAAAAAAGTTGGACTCACCAAGATTCGAACTCGGGAGGCACTCACAAAGAAGAACGCTAACCATTGTTAAATGAATAGAATTTTAAAATCTTACATTTTTTCATAACTATAAAAAATGTCATCTTAAAAGGGAACGAAAGTTAGCAACGATGAAAGATTTAAATGAAATGTTAATTAAAAAATTCAAATTGAAAAGCCTATTTTTCAAGTTTCTTTAGTTTATGCATTATTTCAACTTTTATTGAATCAATCGATCAATTTATAAAATTTTGCTCAACTTGAGTGCTTTTTGACTTATAAAAATCAATGATATATTTACATTTAGAGTTTTAATCTCTAGGTTTACGAAATGAAAAACTGTTTTATTTTAGCCGTTATTGATTTTGAGTTCACTGCCATCCCAGCTGCGATTTGAACACTGAACGTACAAACTAAAGTTTCTTTTCTACACCATGTTGAATATCCTTACTATTATTTGTATATATCCACGATGAAAACTCCCAACATCTTGGAAACGGGCTGTGAGACACATCGAAGCACTGGAAGACCCCACAAGCAGAGTCCCTAAAGTTAACTTTTTAAAAATATTTTTTACAAACTATTATAAATAGTAAAATAATTTAAACTCTATAAATTAATTTATAAATAAAGTGAATAACAGTAAATGGGAAGCTTTTTCTCTGTTCACACGAGCAGAGTGCTTGCCAGTGCTTGAGCTCAGACACCGGTGTATGGAGGCATGTGCTACTGCAGGGTTGCTGTGCCTCACTAACACTGCTTCTGCAACAACTCTCTATGCACTGCATACGAGACAGAATGTTTACGGGGTTGTTTGTAAGCTCTTGGACTCTATCGAATATGTACTTTTTCTTGGGAATTTGAATAACTTGTGACTAATATGGTGTGGGGCAATCTGATGACTTAAGTCAACTCAATGTTTGAATAAAATAATACTTTATGAAAATAATTTTATCGTTGAACTACTCAATTTGAAGCAACACGACTTTAATAAATTTGAGAAACGAAATATCATTTGAAGAGTTCTGCAATCATTCAGTCTTTTTTGTCGATGAACATGGTTGTCTGTGTTGGTACAACGTTTTCTGGTGTTCTCCATCTTTTTTGCCATAGTACAACCAGCATCTTTCACCCATTTTCATCCAATTCCTATCCCATTCCGCAGCCCAGCAACCGTAACAACTAAATCTTCGGCACACGTCAGCGCATTCTTCGTCACTTTTTATTTTGGCAGGAGACAGGTCATTCTCTGGAGAAAAATAATCATGGAACAGCTGAAGAAGATAGAACAGCTGAAGAAGATAGAACAGCTGAAAAAGATGGAACAGCTGAAGAAGATAGAACAGCTGAAAAAGATGGAACAGCTGAAGAAGGTAGAACAGCTGAAGAAGATAGAACAGCTGAAGAAGATGGAACAGCTGGAGAAGGTAGAACAGCTGGAGAAGATAGAACAGCTGGTGAAGGTAGAACAGCTGAAGAAGATAGAACAGCTGAAGAAGATAGAACAGCTGAAGAAGATAGAACAGCTGAAAAAGATAGAACAGCTGAAGAAGATAGAACAGCTGGTGAAGGTAGAACAGCTGAAGAAGATAGAACAGCTGGTGAAGGTAGAACAGCTGAAGAAGATAGAACAGCTGGTGAAGATAGAACAGCTGAAGAAGATAGAACAGCTGGAGAAGATAGAACAGCTGAAGAAGATGGAACAGCTGGAGAAGGTAAAACAGCTGGAGAAGATAGAACAGCTGAAGAAGATGGAACAGCTGGAGAAGGTAGAACAGCTGGAGAAGATAGAACAGCTGGTGAAGGTAGAACAGCTGAAGAAGATAGAACAGCTGGAGAAGATAGAACAGCTGAAGAAGATGGAACAGCTGGAGAAGGTAGAACAGCTGGAGAAGGTAGAACAGCTGAAGAAGATAGAACAGCTGAAGAAGATAGAACAGCTGAAGAAGATAGAACAGCTGAAGAAGATAGAACAGCTGAAGAAGATAGAACAGCTGAAAAAGATGGAACAGCTGAAGAAGGTAGAACAGCTGAAGAAGATAGAACAGCTGGTGAAGGTAGAACAGCTGAAGAAGATAGAACAGCTGAAGAAGATAGAACAGCTGAAGAAGATAGAACAGCTGAAAAAGATAGAACAGCTGAAGAAGATAGAACAGCTGGTGAAGGTAGAACAGCTGAAGAAAATAGAACAGCTGGTGAAGGTAGAACAGCTGAAGAAGATAGAACAGCTGGTGAAGATAGAACAGCTGAAGAAGATAGAACAGCTGGAGAAGATAGAACAGCTGAAGAAGATGGAACAGCTGGAGAAGGTAAAACAGCTGGAGAAGATAGAACAGCTGAAGAAGATGGAACAGCTGGAGAAGGTAGAACAGCTGGAGAAGATAGAACAGCTGGTGAAGGTAGAACAGCTGGAGAAGATAGAACAGCTGAAGAAGATGGAACAGCTGGAGAAGGTAGAACAGCTGGAGAAGGTAGAACAGCTGAAGAAGATAGAACAGCTGAAGAAGATAGAACAGCTGAAGAAGATAGAACAGCTGAAAAAGATAGAACAGCTGAAGAAGATAGAACAGCTGAAGAAGATAGAACAGCTGAAGAAGATAGAACAGCAGAAGAAGATAGAACAGCTGAAGAAGATGGAACAGCTGAAGAAGATAGAACAGCTGAAAAAGATGGAACAGCTGAAGAAGGTAGAACAGCTGAAGAAGATAGAACAGCTGGTGAAGGTAGAACAGCTGAAGAAGATAGAACAGCTGAAGAAGATAGAACAGCTGAAGAAGATAGAACAGCTGAAAAAGATAGAACAGCTGAAGAAGATAGAACAGCTGGTGAAGGTAGAACAGCTGAAGAAGATAGAACAGCTGGTGAAGGTAGAACAGCTGAAGAAGATAGAACAGCTGGTGAAGATAGAACAGCTGAAGAAGATAGAACAGCTGGAGAAGATAGAACAGCTGAAGAAGATGGAACAGCTGGAGAAGGTAAAACAGCTGGAGAAGATAGAACAGCTGAAGAAGATGGAACAGCTGGAGAAGGTAGAACAGCTGGAGAAGATAGAACAGCTGGTGAAGGTAGAACAGCTGAAGAAGATAGAACAGCTGGAGAAGATAGAACAGCTGAAGAAGATGGAACAGCTGGAGAAGGTAGAACAGCTGGAGAAGGTAGAACAGCTGAAGAAGATAGAACAGCTGAAGAAGATAGAACAGCTGAAGAAGATAGAACAGCTGAAGAAGATAGAACAGCTGAAGAAGATAGAACAGCTGAAAAAGATGGAACAGCTGAAGAAGGTAGAACAGCTGAAGAAGATAGAACAGCTGGTGAAGGTAGAACAGCTGAAGAAGATAGAACAGCTGAAGAAGATAGAACAGCTGAAGAAGATAGAACAGCTGAAAAAGATAGAACAGCTGAAGAAGATAGAACAGCTGGTGAAGGTAGAACAGCTGAAGAAAATAGAACAGCTGGTGAAGGTAGAACAGCTGAAGAAGATAGAACAGCTGGTGAAGATAGAACAGCTGAAGAAGATAGAACAGCTGGAGAAGATAGAACAGCTGAAGAAGATGGAACAGCTGGAGAAGGTAAAACAGCTGGAGAAGATAGAACAGCTGAAGAAGATGGAACAGCTGGAGAAGGTAGAACAGCTGGAGAAGATAGAACAGCTGGTGAAGGTAGAACAGCTGGAGAAGATAGAACAGCTGAAGAAGATGGAACAGCTGGAGAAGGTAGAACAGCTGGAGAAGGTAGAACAGCTGAAGAAGATAGAACAGCTGAAGAAGATAGAACAGCTGAAGAAGATAGAACAGCTGAAGAAGATAGAACAGCTGAAAAAGATAGAACAGCTGAAGAAGATAGAACAGCTAAAGAAGATAGAACAGCTGAAGAAGATAGAACAGCTGAAGAAGATAGAACAGCAGAAGAAGATAGAACAGCTGAAGAAGATAGAACAGCTGAAGAAGATAGAACAGCTGAAAAAGATAGAACAGCTGAAGAAGATAGAACAGCTAAAGAAGATAGAACAGCTGAAGAAGATAGAACAGCTGAAAAAGATAGAACAGCTGAAGAAGGTAGAACAGCTGAAGAAGATGGAACAGCTAGTGAAGGTAGAACAGCTGAAGAAGATAGAACAGCTGGTGAAGGTAGAACAGCTGAAGTAGATAGAACAGCTGGAGAAGATAGAACAGCTGAAGAAGATAGAACAGCTGAAGAAGATAGAACAGCAGAAGAAGATAGAACAGCTGAAGAAGATAGAACAGCTGAAGAAGATAGAAGAGCTGAAGAAGATGGAACAGCTGAAGAAGATAGAACAATTGAAGAAGGGAGAACAGCTGAAGAGAGCGTTGATAGACATAAGAGCAATAGAGTTGAAGAACGTGGGCCGCAGAAAGAATGTAGAAAAGAAAAACTATGGAAAAAAGGGAGACGAAGTGGAGGTGGAGGAAAAGAATTAAGTTCCATAAGGGGAGGTAGAGAAGGGAGAGGAGAAATAAATATAGGAAAACAACGAGAAGCAGTTGAATTCATAAGAAATAATGATACAGATATGTGTGGACTGTGCGAAACAAACCTAAACGAAGATCAAATGGTGGATGGACAAGGCGTTTTAAAATGGTTTGGTGTGGGAAGGAAGATGGAAGAAGGGAAATGTGGTGGTGTGGGGTTTCTAGTGAAGAAGGAATTGAAAGCAGAGGTAGTGAACAAATACCAAGAAGAAGATTTGCTGGTGTTGAGGATGAACGGAGAAACAGGTCTAGTGGTGTGTGTGGTGTTTCAGAGATGCGAGAGGGTGGATAAGGCTGCAAATAAAGGAAGAATTTCATGCATAGCTAGGTTGGCAAGAGAAACAAATAAGACAAGAGATTGACTTGTTCAAGAAGATTTCAACGGACATCATATGGAAGTGGATGGGGTAGATAACAAAAACGGTTTGATGGTTAAGAAAATGGTCGAAGAAGAAGAGCTGAGCATCTTGAATTGAGAGTGGCCAGGGATGAACATTCCCACTTGGAAATGTGGCAAGAAAGAGTTTGGGTTAGACTTGGTACTAACTAACGATAAAGGAAGGGAAGAAGTGGTAAAAGGGTGGGTTGGTGAGTTTGCGGATGTAGTGGAAAGTGATCACTGAAGAAAAAGATCATTAAGGAAGAGATTTTAGAACTCTGGGGTGGAGAGGTTGAAACAGGAATGAATAGGAACAAAGGGGAGAATATAGAAGAGTTGATTAGAAGAGTAGCAAGAAGATTCGAAGTGGAGAAACCAAGACACCATCACATAGATTGGTGGGACGTGGAAGTGGAAGAAGCCGTAAAGAAAAGGAAAGAATGGAGTAGGGAGCATAGGCGAAGAGAAAAGCAGCTTGGAAGAGGAGCAGCAAAGACGAAAGAAGCTTGGGAGCAATACCTCTTTCGAAAACAGATAGCGAGTGAATTGGTTTCGAAGAAAATAGCAGAGTGGAATAGAAAAAGAATGTAATACATGGGAAGAAGAAATGAAAAAAAGAGGAATGTGTTCAGAGAGTTGAATAAGTTTATGGGAAAAACTTAATGGATTTGGTGGATGAAGAGGTGTGTGTGTGGGAGGGAAGAGAGGAGATGGGAGAGTGCATACTCAACACATGGGGAAAGTTTCTAAACACGGAGGGAGAAGCCACGATGAACATCGAAAAAGAAAGTATCCAAATGGAGGATGAAGGAAGCATCAGTAAGAATGAATTTGAACGGGCACTGAAAATACTTAAACTAAGAAACGCAGCGGATGGAGGGGTAAGTGGGGAGTTGTTGAAGTCGTTGAAATGTAGAAGAGGTGAAGAATTGGTTTAATAAAATAGTAGAAGAAGGTGAAGTGCCAAAAAGTTGGAGGATAAAGGCTTAAAAGGGGGGGATTTGTCAATTTAGTGAAATTATGAAAAACGTTGGAAGCCTAACCGGCAAAAAGATCGGGGAGTCGTTTTATCGTGGGCAGGGAGGCATGGAAAGAAGTAAGAGGTTTTGCAGACTAAGTTTGGGAGATGGATATGGGGGGTAAAGACAAGTGTTAGGAATGTTGTATTACATGGCAAAACAGCCTGGAGTACATTCTGAAAAAGAGTGGCTAAGGTTATGACAGACTTTGTCATCAGGACATTAGAGGGGAAAGATATTGTAGGAAGAGTTGGTAGAGCATGTGTAGAGGAGATGGGTAATAAATCTAAATGGTGGAGAGGTGTAGCCAATTTGGGTAAAAAATTGGGTGTGGAGGTTATGAGCCGAATGGTACGTGGAGGGAAAGATGCACGAGCAGTTTATGATGGGCGTTTCAGAGAGGGAGGTCGGAGGGATGGGGGAAAAGGAGCTGGTGAAGAAGATCCAACAAAAGGGAAGGGAGGAATGGGGAAATAAGATTCAAGAAAGTGGAAGATTGAAAAGATATCGTGAGAAGAAGTCAGAAAGCAGGAAGTTGGAAAAATATGTAGATGGTTCAGATGAAGCGAAAGTTAGGATGATGTGTAGGGGGGATAGTTTGACGGTAAGGAATAATGAAATTGTGCACTGGAAGTATGAGATGGAGGATAGGAAGTGTGTTTGTGGGGAGGAAGAGAATGAGAGGCACGTTTTGCTGGAGTTTGGGTCGTATGAAGAGTGGAGAGAAGAATGGCTGACGGTTTGGAGAAGGGAGCGTGGAAAACAGGACCCGATGGAAGGGGTCCTTGGTTACCAAGAGGAGGATCGGAGGATGGAAGAAGTGGTGCTGAGAAGTGTGGGTGCGATTTGGAGACAGAGGGAGAGGAAAGAAAGGGGGAGATGAAGAAAAATATATGAAGTGTCGAGATAAAGGCCCAATAAAGACTACTACTACTGTTTATTCGCATAAGTCGACGATTCAAATGTAACTCACCTTGCGCCTCCGACTGCAGCAGACACACGAGGAGAACAAAAGCGAGCTGACACTTCATCGCAACGTTTGAATGCCTTTCGAACAAGAGTTTGAAACTTATGCTTCTCAGTCTTTTATTCTGTTTTGGCGACTAATTTTTAATTCGATTATTTTAATTAAATTCAAATAAAATCAATCGATAATTGGTGAAGGAGTGACTTCAAAAACATGTTGAGTACACATTTTCAAAATCTTAGTTATTATTGGAGCTGTTCCACGATTAAGTTTTAATCGCCGTTAATCGTTCAATTAAAATTTTTATCGTTAAACGTATTTTAACGCAATGTTTTAGCATATCAATCAATCAATCAATCACTAATGATTTGTATAGCGCCCTTTACTAAGTGAACAAAAGCTCTCTTCAAATAAATTTGTTAAATAAAACGGTTTTTAGACCACTAACAATATATGTATATATATCAATTTAAATTTAAAAAAACAATCAACCTCAATAATCCAACCTCACCCACACCACCATGATAATCACCGCCAAAAAATCACTATCACCCCCAAAAAAAATTCAATCATCACTACAGTACCAACACTCATACAACAGCACAGTCATCACCACATCATCCTCAAAACCATAAAACACAATCATCATTCTTCTCAATTTTCTGTCTTGCCACTGGTGCCGAGGCTGCGATAGAGGGTGAAGGAGAAGTCCTTGCCAGCACTGGAACTGCTGCTGCTATGGAAGGTTTTCTCCTTTATGTCACAGCTCACTTGATTCCCTGCGGCCATTCCTCGACAGATTCAAAACAACCAACATTCGCACTAAAAACATTCTAATTAATTAAATGTAATTTTTATTTAGACTTAAGATTCTAAAATTTTAATATATTATACCCAAAACCGTTTATTCTACAAATTTATTTAAGCGGCTGCCGCTAACCAAAGAAATCAACATATTTGACATTAGTAAAAAATAAAATTTCGTTTTTTTTCTTACAAATTTAATAACATTTTAATCAGAATTTTTGTAAAAAAGTAATCCACATAAAAAAAAAAGGAATCCATAAATGATAGAAAATGCAATTGTCACACATCCTTTTTGAGCCAGTTACTCAAGCAAACAAGTTTTTCAACATTAGTTGGATCTAGAGACTTTTTTCTTGCTAACTCTAGTATTAGTATTAGTAGTATTATTATTATTAGTAGTAGTAGTAGTAGTAGTAGTAGTAGTAGTAGTAGTAGTAGTAGTAGTAGTAGTAGTAGTAGTAGTAGTAGTAATAGTATCTATATAAATATTAGTAAAAAACTTTTTTAAATTTTATTTGAAGAATTCACAAAAATAAAAAAACATTTTTCGGAATTTCAAATTGATCGAGAACAATGACAAGGCAAGCGAGTTCTGTGTCATCAAAAGTGTATCGATAAACAATGGCAGTATTACATTTTAATACATTGTGTCGATAAACAATGGCAGTATTACATTTTAATACATTGTGTCGATAAACAATGGCAGTATTACATTTTAATACATTGTGTCGATAAACAATGGCAGTGTAACATATTAATACATTGTGGAATGTTGCATCGACAACTAACCAGGTTAACATGCCATCGAATTGATAATGATCAGAAATAAAATTGTTTTGTACTAGGAATTTATCATTCAAAGAAACAACACACGAGTGAAAACATTCCAAAACATATTATTTATATTTTCGAAGAATAATTATGTTCAAAAGAATTACATTTATTGGAACTGATGATGAAGAAACATCGTGGAAGCTGCTTAATTTTACGTGCAACAACTTCAATGTTTGTCCATAGAAAGCAGCTAATAATTAAATAAGGTACGACGATACACTGGTGAAATGCCATAAAGGTGTTGCTCATTTTAACCAGTAACAACGCATTCGGTGTCATCATTTAAACATTCAACACATCCAACATTATTTTCCGATCATCCTCTCATTTCATCAACGCTATCCTTAACAAGGCCAATTCCAATTAGCACCACAATCGAGTGCCGCATAATCAACAAGATAGACTGGATTGATTTCAAGACTGACCTCAAGTTCTCTCCTAGACACAAACAGTTGCACTACATACCAAGCTTTCAGAGTCAGCCAGAAGCTTTCTGTCAACGACAAAGAGTCTGACTTCAAAGGCGTTTATTCATGTCTTCTTGCACAGCTAAGACATTTCTTGAAGATAAAATCTCACTGTCAAACTCTGTGGCTTTAAATGAATAATTGAATGTATGAAGTCGGAGGTCCACAATTGAAAAAAAACTATCTATTCAGTTTGTAACAAAGTTTAGTAGATTATAATATTTCATTGTAATTTATAATAACTTTGTTCAGCATTTATCTTCTAAAAACGTGTTTATTTTGATTTAGGAAAGTTAAGAATAGTCAATAAAAATTATTTTCTTTTACTTTTAAATTATTTTATGATTTTCTAACTCAATTATGTCGACAATAGAGTTTGGAATCTCGATAAGTGGCATCCAACCGTATTTATCAGAACTTCGAGTGCCTAAAGAAAGAAAAAAACAACAAAGGAAAAACCAATTGCCTTTGCCGCAAACAAGAGCAAGAAACAAAGCTTACGGCCCAGCTTTGACCTTGTTTCGACAAGCGGAGTGAACAAATACCAAGAGCTGATCAAGAAACTATTCTTAAATCAAAGTATCTACTGTATAAACAAGTCTTCAAAAGATGAATGCTGAAAAAAGTGAATATAAAATACCATGAAATACCAATTTTGATGAATGCTAATTAAATTCATAAAGAAAACTATTTGGACAAGTGAAATGATATTTTTAATAAGTCAAAATAGCTACAAATAATTTTCAAATATAGCGAAACAATTTAAGTAGTTATAAGAATAATTGTATTACATTTTTTTTAATTTAGGGTAAAGTTTCAAAAAATGAAATTTTCACAAGATGAAGTCTCCACAGGAAGAGGTCTCCTAGAATAAGGTCTCCGTAAATCAAATTCACTGACACCAATGATAGTTCTCCGTCTTTTTGATTCAGAAAAGTTTCTGGGTATGGCGATGTGGATGTCCTTATAGCTCTACCAAGTACGAGATAATAGTGGAATGCCAAATACAAAGTTGAAAATGTTTCCCAAATATTAAGAGTCAACAGATGGGAAAAGATAAAACGTACCTTCATATCAATGATTTGAAAATACTTTACATTTGTCGCTTTGACATGGCTATCTCAGCTCTCGAGAACAGTTTCAAGAAACGAGAAGCGTGTAGAATTATTACAAAGTACGACCTAGACAGTCCATTCATATTTAGCATAGACACGCAGCTTGAAGAAACTAGAAGGATCACTACTTCCTCACTAGGGTTGAATATGAAAGATATTGAGTGGATGCTCAACAAGATGATACTATTTGCACACTCTGATGATCATATCTGGTTACTAAAATGATAGACGCACATAGTCAACTAGCTAGGACTCTCCACGTCGTGACGCCACAAAAAGAGTTGACAGTTGCCACGCAGATAATCGATGGGTCGGTTATGAATGAATAAATAACCACGGTAGCTGAGATGCATCTACGAGGACCGTATAGAAATGTCCAAAACAATGAAGATTTGAACCAAATAAGGCTGCAGAGGGCAGCAGCCTTAATTCCATCGTCATCATGGAATGTCCACAATCTAAGCCTGGAAGGCCAGGATAGGACCAACAATTGTATGGAGGGGTGGAACAATAGTTTTAGGAACTTAGTGGGACATAATCATCCTTCTTTATGGACAATAATTAACGGAATAAAACAGGATCAAACTATGGCACTTACAGCCATCAATTAGAACTATCAACTAGAATTATCAATTAGAATTATCAATTAGAACTATCAACTAGAATTATCAATTAGAACTATCAATTAGAACTATCAATTAGAACTATCAATTAGAACTATCAATTAGAACTATCAATTAGAACTATCAATTAGAACTATCAATTAGAACTATCAATTAGAACTATCAATTAGAACTATCAATTAGAACTATCAATTAGAACTATCAATTAGAACTATCAATTAGAACTATCAATTAGAACTATCAATTAGAACTATCAATTAGAACTATCAATTAGAACTATCAATTAGAACTATCAATTAGAACTATCAATTAGAACTATCAATTAGAACTATCAATTAGAACTATCAATTAGAACTATCAATTAGAACTATCAATTAGAACTATCAATTAGAACTATCAATTAGAACTATCAATTAGAATTACTAATTAGAATTACTAATTAGAATTACTAATTAGAATTAATAATTAGAATTAATAATTAGAATTAATAATTAGAATTAATAATTAGAATTAATAATTAGAATTAATAATTAGAATTAATAATTAGAATTAATAATTAGAATTAATAATTAGAATTAATAATTAGAATTAATAATTAGAATTAATAATTAGAATTACTAATTAGAATTAATAGTTAGAATAAATAATTAGAATAAATAATTAGAATAAATAATTAGAATAAATAATTAGAATAAATAATTAGAATTAATAATTAGAATTAATAATTAGAATTAATAATTAGAATTAATCATTAGAATTAATAATTAGAATTAATAATTAGAATTAATAATTAGAATTAATAATTAGAATTAATAATTAGAATTAATAATTAGAATTAATAATTAGAATTAATAATTAGAATTAATAATTAGAATTAATAATTAGAATTAATAATTAGAATTAATAATTAGAATTAATAATTAGAATTAATAATTAGAATTATTAATTTGAATTAATAATTAGAATTATTAATTAGAATTAATAATTAGAATTATTAATTAGAATTATTAATTAGAATTATTAATTAGAATTATTAATTAGAATTATTAATTAGAATTATTAATTAGAATTATTAATTAGAATTATTAATTAGAATTATTAATTAGAATTATTAATTAGAATTATTAATTAGAATTATTAATTAGAATTATTAATTAGAATTATTAATTAGAATTATTAATTAGAATTATTAATTAGAATTATTAATTAGAATTATTAATTAGAATTATTAATTAGAATTATTAATTAGAATTATTAATTAGAATTATTAATTAGAATTATTAATTAGAATTATTAATTAGAATTATTAATTAGAATTATTAATTAGAATTATTAATTAGAATTATTAATTAGAATTATTAATTAGAATCATTAATTAGAATTATTAATTAGAATTATTAATTAGAATTATTAATTAGAATTATTAATTAGAATTATTAATTAGAATTATTAATTAGAATTATTAATTAGAATTATTATTTAGAATTATTAATTAGATTTTAAAATAACATCTAAATTATATTTTAAGTTTGAAAATTCTATTATTTAAATTTTTTTAAATCATTAATATTTAAAATCTAAATAATTATTTTTAGTTTGGAAATTCTATTATTTAATTTTTTTTTAAATAATTAATATTTAACATCTAAATAATTATTTTTAGTTTGAAAATTTTATTAAAATAATATTTTTTAAAAACTTTAGGTTTAGATAGACCCTCATTATTTATGTAAATTCGCAAATTCTAGTTTGGTCCAAATAGCTAAAAATAGTCTAATTACGCATGCAAAATGAAGATTTAGACGGGAGACCGGATTTGGATGGGACATATATACCATATGGCATTCATTGAGTGCAAGAACAATGGAGAAGTCATTCCTTTACTGTACGTTTAAAAATTGAAAGTCTAACTCATAGAGCATGGATATTGTAACTTTAATTGCATTAGCAGCGTCAGTTCCGGCGACGAACACTATTACGAACAATACTTATTGTAGAGGCGAGCACTGCTTCATCATCCCGATGAAATATTACCCTATAAGTTTCAATGCGTCTGAAGGTGAAATCCCATTGTGTCAGCCCATCTCGAATCTTCCGTGTGAAGTTCTCGATGGGAAGACGTTTTCACTACTGCGGAAGCTCGACACCCAATCGCCGAGATGTCTCTTTACTGGCGTTTCACTGGATGTTCAGTGCAACCCCCTCGTGTCAACGATGAAGGGTGATAAAATACTGATGCGAAGGAAAGCCCTTAATGTCAACGATCCCTTACCCAAGGGCCTACTCTTTGACTATTGTACTAAATTAGGCGCTTTTGGTACAGACAAGTGTTCGGTGAAGGGCAAAACTTACAGAAAGCAAGTCAGGGTAGTTTACGTGAATGAGAAGTGGGTAGCAGTCAAGGACGCTGAAATAATTCAACCTATACATACAACTCTCTTAACACCCGTTACCGCTGATGGTTATTTCAAGAAAGACTGCACCTCTTTGAACATCGCTGAAGGACAATGTAAGATGCTAAGCGACCCCATCAAGGTCGCCAAGATAAAATTTGATGATATGGAAGAAGTCATTGACGGCTGAAGATACAGGATGTTGATGATTGTGGAACCTACTGTAGAGGCAGATCGGATTAGGTGTAGCATATTGAAGATCGGCAACACGTTAAGAGTTGATGCCTCACGCGAACTGAATGGACTTATAATGGTCATAAAGAGAAGGGCATACGAAGGAGTCTGTACACTTACTCCCTCACACGAGGTTTGTGAGCATATTAGAGACTCGTCCGCTCTGCTTGTCGCCGAAATTTACGATGGGCCTACGCAAGTCTGCTCAACTACGTATTATGACACTGTCGCTGGAGGCTGTGACGAAATAAGCTGGGATAAGAGACTTACGTCCATGAAGTGCTGGGGTGTACCCGAATGGGCCGTCACTTTGTTCATTGTGTCCTCTTGTTTAGCGGCCGTTACGTGGGTGTTTAAAGCTTTATCATACTGGATACGTATTTTCTTTTACTGTGGTCTTTGTCTCTGCAATTGTGCCAAGAACGGTACTTGCTTACTGTACAATCCTCTACTTAGAATGGGCAAAAGGGCTTATAGAATTGGAGCAGCTGGCTCTCACCTGTCGCTGATACTCGTATTGTGTGCCTCCATCCCCCTGATACTTGGTTCAAATTGTGCAAGTCTAGAAAACGCCGCTTTCAACGTCAAATGCGCTACGGAGACATGCGAGGTATCGGGTTCAACACAATTTAATGTTCCGGCGGGGGCTACTGAGGTCTGTATCAAAGCGGTCGACAAGCAGACGTCTGCCCTTGACATTACAGTTCAGATTATAGGATTGAAATACACCTGCGCCATTGCAGAGGAGTATTACACAGCCTACTACAAAGCTGCCTTTTGCGGTGAATACCATTGCCCAAACGATTGTAATGATCCCATTTCTCAGCATACGACCACATGCACAGTCAAAGGCACTGATTTCCAAATCGCCATGCCGGGATGTGCAGCAAATCAATGCTTCCTTTGTTCTACCTCTTGCTGGATCGGGAGAAAGTACTGGGCTAAAGACAGTCCTGCGGTACGAGTTTTCACATGTTCACATTGGATTCCGACTGTAGAGATAATCTTACATCTTGACACTGGTCTCTTAAAATGGAAAGAGCCAATGACACTGACTAAGCTCACCCCCTCGGTTACGAGAAGTCCGATCTCGAAATCCCATCTGCTGGGATAGACTTTGACTCGCTGGACAGTTTCAAGAAACGAGAAGCGTGTAGAATTATTACAAAGTACGACCTAGACAGTCCATTCATATTTAGGATAGACACGCAGCTTGAAGAAACTAGAAGGATCACTACTCCCTCACTAGGGTCGAATATGAATGATATTGAGTCGATGCTTAACAAGATGATACTATTTGCACACTCTGGAGATCATATCTGGTTACTAAAATTATAGACGCACATAGTCAACTAGCTAGGACTCTCAATGTCGTGACGCCACAAAAAGAGTTGACAGTTGCCACGCAGATAATCGATGGGTCGGTTATGAATGAATAAATAACCACGGTAGCTGACATGCATCTACGAGGACCGTATAGAAATGTCCAAAACAATGAAGATTTGAACCAAATAAGGCTGCAGAGGGCAGCAGCCTTAATTCCATCGTCATCATGGAATGTCCACAATCTAAGCCTGGAAGGCCAGGATAGGACCAACAATTGTATGGAGGGGTGGAACAATAGTTTTAGGAACTTATTGGGACATAATCATCCTTCTTTATGGACAATAATTAACGGAATAAAACAGGATCAAACTATGGCACTTACAGCCATCAATCAAATACAGAGGGGTATACAAATCGGTGTGCCGACATTTAAACACACGACAGATAATCACGCGACACTTAATCACATGTCAGATAAACACAGAGACAGATAATCACACGACAGATTAACACACGAATTTTAAACACACGACATATTACTATAAATATTATTACTATAATTATTATTACTGTAATTATTATTACTACAATTATTAATAATATAATAATAATACTAATTATTATTATTATTATTATTATACTTATTATTATAATTATTATTATCAAATATTTGTATTTGATTTATGAAAGTACCTAATGTTTAAAATTCGTGTGTTTATCTGTCGTGTGATTATCTACCTCTGTGTTTTTCTGACGTGTGATTAAGTGTCGCGTGATTATCTGTTGTTTGTTTAAATGTCATGTAACCTACAAATCAACGTGACAAAAAAATACAGCTTTTTTCAACTTTTCATTGATGTGAGAGATGGCCGTAGAGACACATTAGAAACCCTTAAGACTATAGGACATTGTGTTGTATTAAATCGAAAGAATGAACCGATTATTTAAATATTTTTACCTTGCTCCGTTGTTCATATTTAAAATGATATTAAAAGTGTTTTTTCATTAAAATGTATTTGAATGAGTTTGGAACATAACAACTTAAATTTTAGATATAATAGTATTAATTATTAATAAAATATTTAAAGGGCAGCCAAAGTAATAAAATGAAGGAAATCTTCCGACTACATCGATGGCGATCTGTACATCAATAGATGTGCGAGACCTCCTCTTAGGAGATCTCATCTATCATATAGTTTCCACAGGATGAAGTATCCTAGAATGAAGTCTCCACAGGATGAAGTATCCTAGGATGATGTCTCCGTAAATCCATCAATAAACACCCTAAGAGTGAAGTGCTTTATACGGCCAAACCAATAAAATCGAACACGCTTTTAGATAGATAAAACCTATTAGATAGTTGTCGAATGTATGATCGATTGCATTGAAAAGGCCATGCAAGGAAAACAGCCCTTAATGAAAACGCCGATTTTTGAAAGCTCAAAGTTAAAAGTATGAATTTAAACGAAATAGACAATAATACCAAAAGAAATGATAAATACAATTTCTACAATGTTTTTAATAAATGAATACTTTCCTGAATGTATTTCTGAAGAGGATATAGTTATGTCTGAAATATCTGAGCACAAGTTCAATATATATATCAGAAAATTTCACCATTATTTTGAAATTTAAATTTTTGGAATTAAAAGCTAAACATGGCCATTAAACTAAACAATAGTTTAGAAAATCCATTAGTTGAAAAGTAAACGAAGACAAACACAAACCACTGCAGAAGGCACATGCCGTCAATCACCCACTCCATCAACAACAAAAGACCATGCAACATGCCTTGCATGGAGTTGGATGGAGGTTTGATGATGATTTGGAGATGCTGTTGACAGGGTGGAGTGGACTTTGCTTGGATGCGGCTGCTTGACTCTCATCCCTTTGGTGCCTTTGTCTTGTCAGTCAGAGCTTTATTATTAGAGATAATATTTATTATTATAAACAAATTAATTGAAGTTATTTTCCTCCTATTTGAAAGGTGTAATGTGCATAAGTTGCTTGGGACATGTGCATCGGATGGATGAGGGTCGCAGGCTGGACTCATATCTTCCTGGGATCCAGCTCAAGATGGATGCTCCTCTCGTCCGGGTGATTCCTCTCATCGTCCCACGAGCCACCATGAAGGTCATGCAAGGAAGTGCAAGCATCGTTTGTTGGAGCCGTCTCTAGTGCTGCTGAGAAAGTGCTCTTCATTGCATTCATCTTGAACGAGTTGAACAGGGCAGTGCACTTTGGAATGTTGTGGCTTGCCACTCATATGTTGACCTGTGGAGAGTGCATCATCATTGAGGGGTCTTTTGATAGGACAATTGAAGACCTTTGGAACCTTCGGGAATGAATAATTCTGTAAAACTTTAAGCCGATCTGTAATTCATGCTCATTAAACTCCTCCCACTTTTTGACATTTATTTAAGAAAAATGTTTTGAACGAATAATAAAGAAGTCTTTTTTTTAAATACTAATGAGCGCATTAATAAAACTTGTTATTTACAATTGGTGAAATTTTTTTTAAGCCTATATAATTATTTTAATCTACATAATTCATGTTCATTTATCTCCTCCCACTTTTTTGATTGACATTTGTTAAAAGTAAAACAAGAACTTTCAAGGTTTGTATTTAGCAGAGTTTATGTGGCGGAGAGGTATAAATAAGGTCATTAGAATAAATTATACATTATTATCCATATTTAATCTTCTCACCATAAAATGCCCAACTGGTACCGGCTCCAATGGCTTGCCACAATGGTATCTCCAACTAATTGCACCCATAATCAGTACTCCACTTTCCATCATCTTCAACAATTGCATTAACACTTCTTATTTTCCTCTTCAGTGGAAATCCAGCATTATTCATCCCATCCCCAAAACTAAACATCCAATATCGCCTCAAGACTTTCGTCCCATTTCGTCTAAAATTTATTTTATATAACAAAATAAAGTGTGAATTATTTAAATACAAACCACACACTCGAATGAGAACGCATCACTTTTTTTGCCTTATACAATGTTAAACTACCCAAGCAAATTTCAACTTTTAAATGTCTCTATCTTCATTATTAATAATCGCTTTGTAATATATTTGGTATATTTTTTCACGTTTTAAACTTCTTTTTCCAAAAATAATAATTTAATTTCCGAGAAGTTAAAATAAAAAATCCGTGCAACTACCTAGACTCTAAAATTTAGAGTCTAGGTAGTTGCACGGATTTTTTATTTTAACTTTTCGGAAATTAAGTCTAAATGAAATAAAAATCTGTGTAGCTGAAACAGCTTGCATGAATAAAATTGCAAACAAAAAGGCGTAAAAGCACTGAAAAAAGAATTAAAATCTTTTATAGGATAATATAAATATTATTAGATAACATACTTACCAAATCAGTTACTCGGATGAGTTGTCGGAGGTGTTTCGGAGTCGTCGTGAAGTGCTTGCACCAATTTTTAACGATAAACCTAAAACTACATACTTTTTAACACACATCACTTTAATTTTAATTAAATTCTACTTCACTTTATTACGTTCGAAAAGATTCAGGTGGAAATATTGGCAAAATAAAAAATTCCGCGTGTTCATTGTTTATATATGCTGAGTCAGAAGTTAAGTTAAGGCCTGGTGTTATCTGAAAGTTTTATTCATATATATATATATGACTATGTGTATATGTATTATACTGTATGTATATGTATAAAGTATATATTAATATCGACGAGCGCATGTTTATTTACTAAAATCAGTATGTACGACAGAATAAAAATAACTAAAGACGGCCATATTATTTTTATTATTTCGGCAACTATTTGATGCGAGATATATCGTAAAATGAACAATAATTATGGCCTATTTACTTTTAGAAAATTATTATAACTTGAATAAAGAAGATAGAAACAATCAAAGTGGGAAAAAATTTCCATCGATATGATGGTGTTCATCTTATATCTGTGCAAGCTATAGCCTATAGGCTAAAATGAAAATAAATTAACATAATGATGTTATCAATCAATCAATCAATGATTATATATATGATTATGATTTTATAACTATTATATAACTATTTATAGGCAAAAATTTAAATAAATTAACAATAAACAAAATTTTATTTATTCATTTTATAATTTTTTCATAGTTTTTCATTTATTTTGTAAAAAAATATTTTTTCATTTTTTTCTTTATGTAAAAAATACTTACCTATTTTTTTATAGCAAAAAATAAAGTCCGTTTTAAACTATTTTAAAGGTTATCGGGTGAATCGGTTAATTACTGCTTCAGACCCTGTCAATGAAAGAAAAAGAATTATTTTCTTAATTTTTTAAAATAATAATTCATCATTTGTTTTAAAAAATATTCTTTTTCACTTTTTAATCTTTTTATTTAGGAATTATAATATCATAACATCATTATGTTAATTTATTTTCATTTTAGCCTATAGCTTGCACAGGTATAAGATGAACACCGATATGATTTATTGCTCAAACTTGCAGCATATCCTTTGCAGCTTTAACAAACTCAACTCATAAATGTCAAATATTTTCACATCATAAAAATCATTTGTAAACGTCATTTAAAAATTATAAGTTTTAACCACTTTATTAACCTCAAAATGTTAGAAATGAAAAGTTACAGATATTGTCAAATTGTTTAATGAAAAAGTGTTGCCATATTATTGGTCAGAGAACTAGTAGCCATCAGCATGTTTTACTATGGGGAAAAATGTCTAATAATTATAGGGTGTTTTATTTTGCCTATCAGCAGTCAGAATATTTATTCTTGAATAATCCTGACATATTTTTTTAATCTTATTTTTATCAATGTCAGCTACCATGATTCAAAATAGGTAGTTAAATTAAATTGATAATGAGTTTGATAAAATGATAAAACAGTGTCATGATGTTGAAAAAGTAGACCTATTTCACTGTTAGTGGGCAAGTAACTTCCAAACCCAACAGGCCATAGGCTGCTCCATTCTCTTATTGCTGCTGGTGCACATAGGATGTACCTTTTTTTATTTAGCTCATATCTCTTTAAGCCCTTTGAATTTCTGTTAGGTTTGAATGAGTGAAGATGAATAAGGAAAGAACTTAATCCCTCAGTGGGATGGTTTTCGTAAATAAAAACAATTTTATGCACTATCTTTCATGTAAAACACTTAAAAAATAGTTTTTACTACCTTCAAACTTTGAATCAAAGAAATTTAAACTTCAAAGTTGTTTAGACTTATCTAACTTATCTTTAGACTTGCATAACTTATTATTATCGCTTAATGAGGTACATTTCATAGCTATTAAATGCCTTTTAAGGCAGTAATTTTTTCTTGGAAACCCAATAAGTTTAACTTCAGGCCCTTCTTCAAACAAATTTGTTAACACACTTTCACTAAAACCTACCGGAATAGTGAAAATCGCCTCCAAATTACATGTTTTTGCATTGCAACCTCCATGAAATATTTCTTTTTACCATACAGCTATTTATAGAGCTGAGCGTGACGTCACTTGGAAACTTGTCGATAGGTATATTACCATATAGATATATATATATATAGTATATAATATATATATATATTTATAGGTATATGTAGATTACTATATGTAAATGGTTTTATTAATTTTACAGGTGATGTGTAGACTTAGTCATTCCATGTCTTTTTTGGGATTTATTAAATAAAATGTTATTTATGTCGAACTATTTGCAATAAACTTAAAACTGTAAACCAAAAATATAAAAAGTAATTTTAAAATTGTTTCAGTATTTATTACAAAGTATAAAGCTGTGCTTTAATCAACGTTAACTTTCGATTAACGCGTAAATCAATTAACGACCGGTACAATTTTAACGCCGTTGAATATTTTAACGCATTTAAAAAAAATTAACGCATTTAACTATTTTAGTTAAAGCTGTGCTTTAATCTATGTTAACTTTTTTAACGCCGTTAAATATTTTAACGCATTTAAAAAAAAGTTTAATTTCATCAAAAAACTTCTCATTTCTTGAAGATTTGCAACAGAACTTCTATGAGGTGAAAAATACTTGAAATTTTCAATAGTGTTACTTGCAACTTGTCACTCACACAAGAAATAGGTACTTTAGAAGATGATCTAGCTTATGTCTTTCGTTTCACACACAAATTTATTTTCGAACTGGAGCAGAGAAAGATTAATCAGAATATCCAATGGTTATGAATTGGCACATCATTAAACCCCCGATTAAAAATTGTAAAATGTTTAAAAAAATGAAAAAGTTAAAGAAACTATAAGAAGAAAAGATAACCTCAAAAACTATACAGCCTTCACCAAACAAAAGACTACGAACATATGTAACTTCAGATTCTGAAGATGAAGATACCTCAATGATTACTAAGTCAATCATTAAACGTTATAGAAAAGAATCTGAGGTAGGCTTTGAGAGTTGTCCTCTTGTTTGGTGGCAACAGCACGAAGAGACATATCCGACTCTAGCGAATATTGGAGAAAACCTTCCATAGCAGTAGCAGTTCCAGTGCTGGCAAGGACTTCTCCTTCACCCTCTATCGCAGTCTCGGCACCGATAATAAGGCGAACATTAAATAAAAAATAAAAAATAAGGCGAGCATTAAATAAAAAATAATATGGATGGATGGATGGATGGATGGATGGATGGATGGATGGATGGATGGATGGATGGATGGATGGATACACACGCACCCACACACACACGCGCACACACACACACACACAGAGATACACAGATGCTTCCAAGAAGACATGCTTTCAATGAAACTACTATCATCACGGAAACTTCTGGCTTTAATGAAAGATCAATAATAAAGCGAGCATTAAATAAAAAATAAATAAAAAGGCGAACAATAAATAAAAAATAAAAAATAAGGCAAGCATTAAATAAAAAATAAGCTGTGTTTCGCATGAACGGCCATTTCTGAATCCATGTTGGTATTGGTACAGAATGTCGTTTCGGTTCCCGTGCTTCATTATCTGACTGGTGATTATGTGCTCCATAGTCTTGCATGCTATGCTGGTCAGGGAGATTGGGCGGTAGTTGCTGGGGTCGTCTTTCGCGCCATTTTTAAACACTGGAACCACATTAGCTTTTCGCTATTTGCATGATACTTACATTTACTTTCCCATCACATAATATTAAATGTTTGTTCATTAAAATTGAAAAAGTGTTTTCAATAAAGTTTGTTTATTTTTCAGGTCAATGTGATTTAAAATAGCGGATTGGAGCCATGTGATTGATTGGCACTTGTGTGTGGTGTCTTCATTTTTCAGTGTAAAGTGATCCTTTCGATCTTGGTGGGATGTCTGCTAATGCTATCCAAGAAAAAGTAGTTTGCACTACAGTTCTTTATGCCACTCAAGCACTCAATGCCACAACTCACAATTAGACATTTGTAGTAATTTTAAAAAGTTTTGTCTTTTTATTTAATTTGAAGCTAATTTTAAACATCATGAGCTGTTTTTCTTTCGAAACACCATCTAAATATCATGAGATTTTTTATGGAGTAAGAAAGGTATTTACAATATATTATTTTGTGATAATTGTTAATAAAACTTAAAATAACTTTAAATGATTAAATTGAAAGATAGAGGAAATAGTAGTCAAAATATAGTTTAAATGTCGACAAAGCTTCATTATTTTTGCATTATCACCGCCTCTTCATTAATATCACACTGACTAAGCTAAATAAACTTCCAATTCATTCTGCATATGCAAAAGCAGTTTCAAACAACAAACATCAAGTTTTTCATACTATGAATGTAATTTTACACCAAATTTTTTTTGTATGAAGACAGACTTCATTTAGTATATTGAACAAAAACAATATATAATGAAGATTGATTCTTTACGTGGATTTCAAGAAAAAAAATATGTTGATTTTTAATATTTAATATTCCATAAATATTAGTCTCGGCACCAAGTGGCAAGACAGAAAATTGACAAGAATGATGATTGTGTTTTATGGTTTTGAGGATGATGTGGTGATGATTATGTTGTTGTATGAGTGTTGGTACTGTAGTGATGATTGAATTTTTTTGGTGGTGATAGTGATTTTTTGGCGGTGATTATCATGGTGGTGTGGGTGAGGTTGGATTATTGAGTTGATTGTTTTTTTTATATTTAAATTGAGATATATACATATATTGGTAGTGGTCTAAAAACCGTTTTATTTAACAAATTTATTTGAAGAGCGCTTTTTTTCACTTAGTAAAGGGCGCTATACAAATCATTAGTGATTGATTGATTGATGAATGTGAGCTAATACAACTTTTATTACCTTTATTATTATTATTTACTACTACTACTACTACTACTACTACTACTACTACTACTACTACTACTACTACTACTACTACTACTACTACTACTACTACTACTACCACTACTACTACTACTACCACTACTACTACTACTACTACTACTACTACTTCTACTACTACTGCTGCTACCACTACTACTACTACTACATCTACTACTACTACTACTACTACCACTACTACTACTACCACTACTACTACTACTACTACTACTACTACTACTACTACTACAACTACTACTACTGCTACAACTACTACTACTACTACTACTATTATTTTAATATTTTTTTTTTTAGACTACTACTACTAGTAAAACTTTTGTTTTCTTTATTTCACAGATACTGATGATGATCCTACTTATTATGGTAATTATAATGTTCCATAGGATGAATATATTATGCTAATTATAATGTTCCATAGGATGAATATATTATGGTAATTATAATGTTCCATAGGATGAATATATTATGGTAATTATAATGTTCCATAGGATGAATATATTATGCTAATTATAATGTTCCATAGGATTAATATAATGATGATTCAACTCTCACTGCTTACATTAGATACTCCGGGACCGTCCTTACAAGTAAATGAGACAACTTTAATCTTCCAATTCATAAATTCAAGTTACTTTGCAGTTTACATAAGCGGTTAATGAGGCACAATTCACTGTCCCCCTTCAAAAGCATTGTCAATGAACTGCACACAACACTCGAGCAGGACCTTTCCAGCGTGCATTCTGGACCCTTTCGACTGTGGCGTCCCTCTTCTTTGTGTGTAAGTCTCAGAATGCCATAGCAACTGCGATTTTTGTTTTGTCTTTACTTCAGTGTTTTCTTATTTGTAATGTTTTTCCATTTGAATTTAAAGCGATTATGCAAAATCAATGAAACTGAAAATCAAAATGTTGTTTCAGGACTGCATATTCTGGTATTGTTTCAAGTCCAATCAGTCCTCTTCGCATACCTTTACGTTTCAATTTGCTAACTCACCAAAACCACCAAAACTCTTTCTGCGTCGCAATGGCATCGTTTTCACTACATTGTCCGTGAAGAAAAGTATAAACATTTTCGTATATCGGAAACTATATCTCTATTTTTCTTAAATGCTAAAAGTGAAGTAAATAATAAATTCTGTTTGTTGTTGTTGTTTTTACTCAGTATATGACGTCATAGTCGATCCAAACAAACCTCTCATTGCGGCGAATTTCCCACTAGAAGAAGTAGCAATGCTGAAAAACCATTGTGCTTGAAGTTCTTTTTGTATAAAGTTCATATTAAAAAAGTCCGTTTTAAACTACGGTTGCCTATAGAGGCGCCTAACTGGTTGTGTTGGTTGGCTGGTTGGTTGGTTGAACGGTTCTCGGCGAGCGAAGATAGATCGTTGTCGCTTAAATGATCGCCAAAGTTAAAGAGGGAAGAATTGAAGAAACATGCGACGGTGCAAACAGGACGTGCAACAATAACAATAACAACAACAACACTGGTTACAACAAAAAGACTGGTTACAACAAAAATACTGGTTACAAGATGAGAAACAACCACAACATTGGTTACAACAGTAGCAACAACAGTAGCAACAACAGTTACTACAACGGTGACAACAAGTATAACAGCCATAGTCTTTCATTGACTGAAGGCAGTGAATTGAGAGTGATCGATTCAGGTTATTATGATAATTAATAAATAGTTATATTATAATATACGGTAACAACAACGACAACAACAACATATATATTATATACCACAATAATATTAAATCATAGTTTAATAAAAAAAATAATTATAAATTATATTTATAATAGACTGCAATAATAATAATTTTTATTATAATGAAACATAATTTATATTATAATAGAATATAACAATGAATTATATTATAGTACACCATAATGAAAAAAATATTTATTAATACGCCATATCAAGACAAATTAATTTATAATAGACCGTGATGGCAATGAATGACATTATAATAGATGATAATAACAATGAATTGTATTATAATAGACCGTAATATAATGTAATTATAATCTTGATTATCATATTATACGAATATATAATTTAAGTTGCCATCCCAAAGATTTCAACATGAACCAAAACAGATCGGATAAGTAAGTGGTGGTGCTGATGAGGTGGTGGTGGTGCTGGTGAAGTGGTGGTGGTGGTGAGATGGTGGTGCTGGTGAGGTGGTGGTGGTGGTGAAGTAGTGGTGCTGGTGAGGTGGTGGTGGTGAGGTGGTGGTGGTGGTGAGGTGGTGGTGGTGGTGGTGGTGAGGTGCTGGTGAAGTGGTGGTGGTGGTGAGATGGTGGTGCTGGTGAAGTGGTGGTGGTGATGAAGTGGTGGTGCTGGTGAGGTGGTGGTGGTGAGGGTGGTGGTGAGGTGGTGGTGAAGTGGTGGTGGTGGTGAGATGGTGGTGCTGGTGAGGTGGTGGTGGTGGTGAAGTGGTGGTGGTGGTGAGGTGGTGGTGGTGAGGTGGTGGTGAAGTGGTGGTGGTGGTGAGATGGTGGTGGTGGTAAGGCGGTGGTGGTGATGAGGTGGTGGTGGTGGTGAGATGGTGGTGCTGGTGAGGTGGTGGTGGTGGTGAGGTGGTGGTGAAGTGATGGTGGTGGTGAGATGGTGGTGGTGGTGAGGTGGTGGTGGTGGTGAGATGGTGGTGAAGTGGTGGTGGTGGTGAGATGGTGGTGCTGGTGGTGGTGAGGTGGTGGTGAAGTGGTGGTGGTGGTGAGATGGTGGTGGTGGTAAGGTGGTGGTGGTGGTGAGGTGGTGGTGGTGGTGAAGTGGTGGTGGTGGTGAGATGGTGGTGCTGGTGAGGTGGTGGTGGTGGTGAGGTGGTGGTGAAGTGGTGGTGGTGGTGAGATGGTGGTGCTGGTGAGGTGGTGGTGGTGGTGGTGGAGTGGTGGTGGTGGTGAGATGGTGGTGCTGGTGAGGTGGTGGTGGTGGTGAAGTGGTGGTGCTGGTGAGGTGGTGGTGGTGGTGGTGAGGTGGTGGTGAGGTGGTGGTGAAGTGGTGGTGGTGGTGAGATGGTGGTGGTGGTAAGGTGGTGGTGGTGGTGAGGTGGTGGTGGTGGTGAAGTGGTGGTGGTGGTGAGATGGTGGTGCTGGTGAGGTGGTGGTGGTGGTGAGGTGGTGGTGAAGTGGTGGTGGTGGTGAGATGGTGGTGGTGGTGAGGTGGTAATGGTGGTGAGATGGTGGTGAAGTGGTGGTAGTGGTGAGATGGTGGTGCTGGTGAGGTGGTGGTGGTGGTGGTGAGGTGGTGGTGAAGTGGTGGTGGTGGTGAGATGGTGGTGGTGGAGAGGTGGTGGTTCGTGATGGTGGTGGTAAGATGGTGGTGGTGGTGTGGTGGTGTGGTGGTGGTTCCGATTAGGTGGTGGAGGTAGTGGTATCATCATCATCATCATCATCATCATCATAATAATCATCATCATCATCATCACCATCAACATCATCATCATCATTATCGCTATCATCATCATCTTCATCATCATCATTATCATCATCTTCATCATCATCATCATCATCACCATCATCATCATCATCATTATCGCAATCATCATCATAATCACCATCATCATTAGAAAAAAGCAAAAAAGAAAGGAGGAAGAAAAGAGAAGGATGGAGAAGGTGAAGAAAGAGCATGAAAAAAAGAAAAAAAAGAAATTGAAAAAAGAAATAAAAGAAAAGAATGAAAAAGAAAAGAATGAAAAAGAAAAGAATGAAAAAGAAAAGAATGAAAAAGAAATTAAGAAATTGGAAAAAGAAATTAAGAAAAAAAAGGATCTGGAGTCCGAAACAAGTGACGACGATAAAGATGAAACAAATGCCAAGTTGACTCCATTTGAGCAGAAATTTAAAATTGAGCTGACCTCTAACCACTTCTATGAAATTGACGAAGACAACTTACGAAAGAAGATTTTTGAAGAGCTGGAAAACACCGCTGGCTTCGACTCTCTTCCCTGCAGAGAAGTCTTGGCCACTTTGAAAGCTGGAAAAGGGGTGAGCAAACCCAAAATCCCACCTCCAACCTTTCCCAAACCCATAATCCCACCCCCAACCTTCCCTAAACCCAAAATCCCATCCCCAACCTTCACCAAACCCAAAATCCCACCCCCAACCTTCCCCAAACCCAAAATCCCACCCCCAACTTTCCCCAAACCCAAAATCCCACCTCCAACCCTTCCCAAACCCAAAATCCCACCCCCAACCTTCCCCAAACCCAAAATCCCACCTCCAACCTTTTCCAAACCAAAAATCTCACCCCCAACCTTCCCCAAACCCAAAATCCCACCCCCAACCCTTCCCAAACCCAAAATCCCACCCCCAACCTTCCCCAAACCCAAAATCGCACCTCCAACCCTTCCCAAACACAAAATCCCACCTCCAACCCTTCCCAAACCCAAAATCCCACCTCCAACCCTTCCCAAACCCAAAATCCCACCCCCAAACTTCCCCATACCCAAGGTTTCATCGTCCATACCGTCAAAGAAAGTTCCTCCACCCACCCTGCCCAAGCCGAAGATGCTACGGCCAGACCCCTACCGGGTGGAAAGTTCAATTTCAACACCTACTTCAACATCTACTCTAACGCCAATACCTCCACCTCCTCCTCCTCTTCCTCCTCCTCCTCCTCCTCCTCCTCCTCCTCCTCCTCCCTCTTCAAGCAGTTTAAAAACTAGTGGTAGTCATGATGATGAGGATACCACTCAAAGCACCACTGGCAACACACGGGAAAGCACCTCGACATCTAGCGGCCAATCTGAAAGTTCTAAACTTGAAAAGCAAAAGGTCAAGGTCAAAGAGAAGAACAAGGGGAAAGAGGCGCCAAAAGATTTCAGAGCGGATCTAACTCCAGAGGTGTTGCGTAATGCTCTGAAGAGTTTATCCAGTACCGAAGAAGATGATGGTGGTGGTGGAAGGAAGGGGAGAAGGAAGGTGAAAAGTAAATTTAAGAAGGATGACAGCAGCAGTTCCACAATGAGTGCAACTACCTCCGAGACCGAAACAACTAATAGCGAGACCGAAACAAGCGGTTCCAAGACCGAAACAACTGGCAGCGAGACCGAAACAAGCGGTTCTGAGACCGAAACAACTAATAGCGAGACCGAAACAAGCGACAACAGTTCAAGATTAGAAAAACTGCGCAGACAGAAAAGTTCAACAACGCCAACAGACTTTCTTTCTTCTGTGACTCCAGACATGATAGCTGGGCAGTTGGAGAGGCTGAAGAAGGTGAGGAAGAATACAGATGGAGAGAAGAAGAAAAGGAGCAAAAAGGAAGAGGAGGAAAAAGAGATGGAGAAGTGGGATAGGAAGATAATGTCGAGGAATAGAGGTCAGCACAACTCTAACAAGGCGTATATGAGTGGATTGAGGGAGGCAGAAAAGATGGCTGACAGAGGGAGGGAAAAAGAGAGAAGAAGGAGGAGGAGGAGGAGAAGAGAAGAGGAGGAGGAGCAGGAAGTGGATCGTTTCATAAGGGACTCTAATGGTCGAGTCAACACCAACCAGAATAGAAGACCATCACAAAGGTTGGAAGTTGATCATAATCATTATGATCCTCATAATCATCGTCATCATCATCATAACCACCCCCATCACCACCGTCATCATCATCATCAGCATGATATTGGTCATCACCATCAGGAGAAGAAGAGATAAGAGGTGTTCGAGGCGAGAGTCAATCAGCAGCAGATCCTCGAGGCAACTTGCGAATACAGAAGCATCTCTGTTGCGAAAGTTGTATGGTGGAGACTTCAACAAAAGCCACCACGCCAAGCCCACGCAGTCGACCAACTCTAAGGTTTCCTCGTTGGTTTCTTCGTGGCAGGAGAAGGCGAAGTCGTCGTCGAGCAGCTCGATGGTGGGAAGTGCTATTGAGGAGTTGGAGGGCAGGAGAGGCAGTCGTGGTGGAGGTGGTTCGGGTGGTGAGAAGGGAAAAGAGAAGAGTGGTGGTTCAGGAAAGGCAGTTGGGGAAGGTGATGAGGGTGATGGAGGAAACGTTGGTGAAAGTGGTGGTCATAAAGATCGTGGTGATGCCGAAAAAAGTGGCAAAGCTGAAAAGAACAGCAGTGGTGTCGAGCAGTCAGCAAACATCAAAAAAATGACCAAGATTTCCCTGAAGAAGGAAAGTCTCTCTGGCACCAAGGCTTCAGTGAAAACTCTATCTGATGCCAAACAAGAAAAAGTGAAAGGGTCAACCACACTACTGCCCCCTTCTTTTGAGGCTGTTCTCTCCTTGAAGTCACCAATGAAGCGTTCAGACTATCCCTCACCTCCACCACCACCACAGCAGCCATCAACTCATAAAAAAGGACCCAAACTCCCACTACCATCATCACAACAACTACCATCAAAAAAGAGACTTGCTCCACTACCACCACAACCATCTCCAACAAAAAGACTTGCACCACTTCCACCCACACACAAAAAAGTCTCTGCATCACCAACGCCACCACCAAAACCAACAAAATGGCATGCTCCACCACCCCCATCATCAGCACCACCACAATCACTATCATCACCATCAAAGTCAAAAACTAAAACGTCTTTCGCTTCCAAAATCTCTTCTTTCTTCAAGGCTCCAGCGAAAGCTTCCAAAGCACCTCCTCCACCAGCCTCCAGCAGACGCCAACCACACGAAGCCACCACCGCATCTGACACAGCATCATCACAACTCTCCTTCCCAGCCTCCAATAAGAAGACACGCGCACCACCACCCCCAAAACCGCCAAGACATTATTCTCCACAAACACTATCATCATCATCATCGCCATCATCATCAGCACCGTCTGTCCCACAAATGTTCTCACTGTCAAATCCCAAAGGACCAGCTCCTTTTCCACCTGAGCCAGATTTCATTCCACCACCGCCTATTAAAAGCACCACAGACACTGATGCTACTACTGCCACTGCCACAGGAACCACAGAAACAGATGCTACTACTGCCACTGCTACAGGAACCACAGACACTGATGCTACTACTGCCACTGCCACAGGAACCACAGAAGCTTTCACAGAGTTTGATTCAGATTCCCTACCCCCAGAGCCAGATTTCATTCCACCACCACCACCCCTCAAGAGCACCACAGAAATCACAAGCAGTAGTCCAAGTGAGTTGGCGACCATAGAAGAGAGTGATGATGATGAGGATGATGGGGATCGGATCATAAATCTAGGCAGACATAACTCTGCAAGGGCTTGCAGTGCGGCGCCTCAACGCCACTACAAAACGAATGGAGGGGGATTGAGTGGAAGAGGTTACATGGATGGAAGATGGGTGGAGAGGGGAGGGCATGGAAGAGAAGGAGAGGGAGATGGGAGGAGAAGTGGACGAGAGTTGATGGAAGTTGAAGGATGCATGAAGATGGCTGAAAGAGCAGACAGAGTGAAGGAGAGCAAGCGAGGGTATGTTAATTATGAAATACATGGAAACGACTATGGAGGAAAGAGCATGAGGGAAAACAATAAAGGATTTAACAATAATGTCAGTGCCAAAAATGCCCTAAAAACTCAGACGATGAAGGGTTTTCAAAATGATAGAAAGAGCAGAAGAGAAAAAAGTAGGAGAGATTGTGAAAGAAGAGAGAGTGAAAAAAATAAAAATGGAGAAAAAACTATTGACAACAGCAACAACTTTGCTTCTAAGCATAGAAAATACAACAAGTTTGAAGACAGTGGTGTGAGTGGAAGAGATGGTGAAAGGAATGCCAGATTGAATAATTGCATGGACGAAAGAAGCGACAATATGGCTGTAACAGAGATGTTGGAAAGCATCATTCACTGGCTTTAACTGCATTCTATCACATCCTTTTTATTGAATTAATTTTATAAATGAATTGTTATACAAATTTAGTTTTTTTTGATATTTTAATAAATAGCGTTTTAGTTAAACTTTTTAAAAGTTAACTTAGGAAAAAAAGTTACTATTAAATTAAATTAAAACGATGATATTTATTGTTATAAATATTTCGAGTAATACTAATATATTTGGGATATTTTAAAACAGTTTGATAGAACTGATCATCCGTAATCTGAAGATTCAAAAAATGACTGAAAAAGCGCAGAGCACTATTTCCAGCAGTGATAATCACCCTTCTCCACTTTCTCCAGCCCTCACACAACCTCCTCCCTCCACCCATTTCATTGCACAAGCACAAATAATGGCGGAAAAAACAAAAAGTCTCCTCAACTCATTAGACGGATGGAAGAAATTAACAGCGAAAATTGGAGATGATAAAAAATCTAAAAAAAGAAAACTTGTAACATCTTCACCAACCAACTACCAATCTTACAAACAACCAAAAAACGTATCATCACCTCCACAACACAAAGAACCCTCATCTCCACTGCCACAAGAGCCTCTCCCTACCAACTTCACCTGGCAATCGAACACCCACTTCACAGTGCTGAACTCCCATTCACAACAGGCGAAAGATGTCTTAAGCAACATCCGAGCCATCGGATCTCTACTCTGTCCACCCGGCTCCCAAGGGATCACCTTATATAAGTGAGTAAGTCAACGGAATCTGTGCATTACAAATTGAACACTTCGTTTGAACATATTTGTATAATTTAAATGATTTTAATCATGAGGGTAATAATCACTTCATTTCAATACAAAATACCTAAAAGTAATTTATAATCTTTTTCTTTTCAGATACACCAGAAAGGATGGCGACAAGAACAAAGGAAAGGATGGAAGTGATGGTGCTGACAACCAAGACAATGGCATTCTGAGCATTCTTCTGGAGGTCTTGAGGCATGAAGGAGAAGAAAGAAAAGAACTAAAATGTGACATCAACGATGACGACAGTCACAACAAAACACAAGCTGACCACAACAAAGATTCTAAAACTACACCAGTAATATCCCCCACCAAAGAACACTCACTTGATGAATGTCCAGTCTAAAAAAGCAAAATGAGAGCAGACGTCCATGGAGATGTGCGTCAGGAAACTAGCGCTTAGTTAAACAGGATGAACTGCATTCTCACTTTAGGATTTTGAAATATTTCTTAAACACTGCATTAAATAAAAATGTCGCATTGTATTTCTACTGAATTCTTTCCTAAATTTGTCCAAGTATTACAATTGAATTACGGAAATAATACTACTCATAATTACTGGATTACTGTACTACTACTTGTTAAATTACTAGCACCAATTACTGGAAATGTAATACCGTGGCAGAATGAAAGGAGACAAGCATGACGTTTCTCACAGCGTAAAAAAGACCAATAGAAACTTTAAGAGTCATAAACTTATCATTACATGTAGTACTAAATGTTGATCATAAGCATTATCATCAAGATGCATATTCATCTTTGTGATGCTTGCTTCTTCATCATCTCCTTCATCTACCCACACAAGTAACCTGCCAAGAGTAAGTGAGTCAGTTACGAGTATGTTGGTGCAAAAAAGTAAGGTACCATCTAAATTGAAACCCACCCCATTCCTACATTTTTAAAATTTTATTATTTATTTTTACGGTCTGTACTCACAGCCTGACAGACGCAGGCCATGTTACAATGGTTCTGAGAACCATGGTTCTTATGCGCCAGAGACGCCACTCCACACGACGTAGACATCTCTCAATGCATACGTCGCAAACACCGCATCATATACACTAGGTATATGATAGTTCACGGTTGCTTGTCAGGGATTCGAACTGGCGACCTTTAAGATGCGAGTCCGACGTCTACCAACTAAGCCACCCTTATTAATCACACACACATACTTCCCACCAACAACCCTCTATTAACCACACACTCTCTCCTAACCACCTCTCATGAACTACATATGAACCACCCCCCCACAAAAAACACACACAAAGTCACCCCCCTCCCGCCAAACACACACACACACACACACACACACACACACACACACACACACACACACACACACACACACACACACACACACAAAGCAACACACACACACACACACACACAAGCACCACACACACACACACACACACACAAAGCAACACACACACACAAGCACCACATACGATGTCATCGATCTTGAGGATACTGCGCACGGTCTCGGTGGCGAGGTGCACGGCCGAGGTGGAGACGAGCAGTGGCTGCAGGACGTTCTCCTCAAGGATGTTTGTGATGCTGCCCTGTTCATGGGGGAGGGGTTGTTTGAGGGTGGGGAAGGGAAGGGGAGGGATGTGAAGTGGGGGTTGTTTGAGGGTGGGGAAGGGAAGGGGAGGGAGGGGATGTGAAGTGGGAGTTGTTTGAGGGTGGGGAAGGGGAGGGGGGATGTGAAGTGGGGGTTGTTTGAGGGTGGGGAAGGGGAGGGGGGATGTGAAGTGGGGGTTGTTTGAGGGTGGGAGGTGGTGGTTGGAGGGGAAGGGGGGACTGGGAGGTGGTGGTTGGAGGGGAAGGGGGGACTGGGAGGTGGTGGTTGGAGGGGAAGGGGGGACTGGGAGGTGGTGGTTGGATGGGAAGGGGGGACTGGGAGGTGGTGGTTGGAGGGAAAGGGGGGACAGGGAGGTGGTGGTTGAAGGGGAAGGGAGGACTGGGAGGTTGAAGGAATATGGGCGGAATGGAAGGTGGAGAGAGTGGAATAGTAGCAACGGAATTAAACTCTCATCACACTACCACATCACTCGACCACCACCTCATCACCTATGAAGACTACATACATACATACACCACTACATCACCTATAAAGACTACATACATACACCACTACATCACCTATAAAGACTACATACATACATACACCACTACATCACCTATAAAGACTACATACATACACCACTACATCACCTATAAAGACTACATACATACACCACTACATCACCTATAAAGACTACATACATACACCACTACATCACCTATAAAGACTACATACATACACCACTACATCACCTATAAAGACTACATACATACACCACTACATCACCTATAAAGACTACATACATACATACACCACTACATCACCTATAAAGACTACATACATACACCACTACATCACCTATAAAGACTACATACATACACCACTACATCACCTATAAAGACTACATACATACACCACTACATCACCTATATAGACTACATACATACACCACCTCATCACCTATGAAGACTACATACATACACCACTACATCACCTATAAAGACTACATACATACACCACTACATCACCTATGAAGACTACATACATACCCACTACATCACCTATAAAGACTACATACATACACCACTACATTACCTATGAAGACTACATACATACACCACTACATCACCTATAAAGACTACATACATACACCACTACATCACCTATAAAGACTACATACATACACCACTACATCACCTATAAAGACTACATACATACACCACTACATCACCTATAAAGACTACATACATACACCACTACATCACCTATAAAGACTACATACATACACCACCATCTCACCTATAAAGACTACATACATACATACACCACTACATCACCTATGAAGACTACATACATACACCACTACATCACCTATAAAGACTACATACATACTAGAGGTCGGACATGGACGATTTTTCATTCCCGGTCCCGTCACGTTCCCGAAATTTGTTTTCCCGTCCCGTCCCGTCTTTTTTAAATAAAATTACAAAAAACAGAATTTAAATTTCAAGTATTTATTGAAATGAAAGTATTGAAGTTAGTCATTGTTTTTGAGTAATTCAATCAAGTCTTTATTGCTTTTCACACGGGTTAAACCGTTAAGAGTTTCAGCTTTCAAATGAGATGATTTTGGGTCTGAAGTTAAACGACCACATATTGAAAAATTCCGTTCACAGGGAATATAACTTGCAGATATACTAAACAAAATTTTGGCTACTTCTTGTAGTATTTTAAAATTGTTCATTTTACTCCAATAAAATAAAACATCTTTATAACCTTCAATTTTTTGGGACGTAATTGTGAATATTTGTATAATTCATCTTCTTCTGAATTTTTTTCTTCGTTCATTATTATTAATTCTTCAATAATGTTATAAATATGTTTTTTGACGACATTCTTATTCTCCACAGTTGCAAATATAAAATCATTCGTATAATTTGATAGTATAATATTTTTATTATAATTTTTACGTTATAAAAACAAACATAATAGGTCTAAATAACCATCATTTGTTTTTTTCTCAACGGCACTGCAGCTTGGTCTGGCTGTACAAATAGAATTAAATGTTCTCTAATGAAAGTCTTGGTATTTATTTCTTTTTATTCCCAAACTTTTTTCCTATTATTCTTTCATACTGGGGATGCAACAGACATGCTGTCATATGAATAAGATCAATGGCATCTTTTCTTTTGTCGAAATGATCAACTGAGCAATCATTTGGAAATTAATCATTCAAATTCAAAGTATTAATTTGTAAAATTAAAATAATATAACTGACCATTTTGATTTCATCTGAAAAGTTTTCATAATCACCCATTTGTTCTAATCTCCCTAATCTTTGGACTCACCATAACAAATTCAAATGTAGTGTTCGAGATTTCGACATTGGCAATGGTGGCTTCGTTATACATTTCTATTGCATTTAATACTTATTTTAAGTACGGAGTATCAATGAAATAAAGATTTCCATACTTAAAAGTTTGCTGAAAACCATTGTTAAAGAATCCAATCTCAATAACTGTTATTCCCGTTTTCCCCGTTCCCGATTTGAATGTTGATTAACGTTCCCGTCCCGAAAACCTATTCCCGGTTCCCGACTTTTCCCGTCCCGAAATTAATTTTCATTCCCGTTCCCGCGGGTACCCGGTCCGACCTCTAATACATACACCACAACATCACCTATAAAGACTACATATATACATACACCACCTCATCACCTATGAAGACTACATACATACACCACCACATCACCTATATAGACTACATGCATACACCACTACATCACCTATGAAGATTACATACATACACCACCATCTCACCTACAAATTCTACATACATACACCACCATCTCACCTATGAAGACTACATACATACACCACCATCTCACCTAGAAAGACTACATACATACACCACCATCTCACCTACAAATTCTACATACATACACCACCATCTCACCTATAAAGACTACATACATACACCACCATCTCATCTATAAATACTACATACATACACTACTACATCACCTATAAAGACTACATACATACATACACCACCATCTCACCTATAAAGACTACATACATACACCACTACATCACCTATAAAGACTACATACATACACCACTACATCACCTATAAAGACTACATACATACATACATACATACATACACCATTGTATTATTTTATTTTTTCTAAGAGGTCATACAAGCATTTATTTGCTTCGATTTCTAAATTTATTTGCTTGCAATTAAACGAATTGTTGTTGTTATGGTAGCGCCATTTATAAAACCATCTCACCTATAAAGACTACATACATACATACACCATCTCAACTATACAGACTACATACATACATACATACACCATCTAACCTATAAAGACTACATACATACATCACCTATAAAGACTACATACATACATCACCTATAAAGACTACATACATACATCACCTATAAAGACTACATACATACATACATACACCATCTCAACTATACAGACTACATACATACATAAATACACCATCTAACCTATAAAGACTACATACATACATACATCACCTATACAGACTACATACATACATACATACATACACCATCTCAACTTTCTGACTACATACATACATCACCTATAAAGACTAGATACATACCATGGACTTCTTAATATAGACCTATATTAAGAAGTCCATGATACATACATACATACACCATCTCACCTATACAGACTACATACATACATACATACATACATACACCATCTCACCTATAAAGACTACATACATACATACATACATACAGCATCTAACCTTTCTGACGTTGATTCCGGTCATCTTCTCGCCATTGGCGTGTCTGTTCATACGCAATGGTGATGAATATGATTATTGTAATGTACATAATAATTAAGAGTATTATTATGTATATAATGATTTTAAGTATTATAATAATATTATCAAAACCATCATCATCGCCAAAATTAACATAATCTTCGTCGTGATCATTACACCCACTGCCACCATCATCATCAGCACTGATAACCTTATTATAGTAGCATTCTAAATAGAACATACACATCTAAACAACTTTCCAATTAAGTCTTGGATTGCAATTGAAGTCACAACCTTCGGGTAAAAGCAAACGCCTTAGCGACTGAAGCAAGCAAGCAAGCAACAGTCAAGCATCGAGGGAGCACCTGTTGCGCAGTTCAGTGACGGTGGAGATGGGGTTGAGGCCTGCGTTCTCTGCCAGCGTGTAAGGCAGCACTTCCAACGCCTCTGCGAACGCTCTGTGAGGTGGTGGTTGCAGTTGTTGCAGTGGTTGCAGTGGTGTGGTGGTTGTAGTGGTTGCAGTGGTGTGGTGGTTGCAGTGGTGTGGTGGTTGCAGTGGTGTGGTGGTTGCAGTTGTTGCAGTGGTGTGGTGGTTGCAGTGGTGTGGTGGTTGCAGTGGTGTGGTGGTTGCAGTTGTTGCAGTGGTGTGGTGGTTGCAGTGGTGTGGTGGTTGCAGTGGTGTAGTGGTTGCAGTGGTGTGGTGGTTGCAGTGGTGTGGTGGTTGAAGTGGTGTGGTGGTTGCAGTGGTGTGGTTGTTGCAGTGGTGTGGTGGTTGCAGTGGTGTGGTGGTTGCAGTGGTGTGGTGGTTGTAGTGTTGTGGTGGTTGTAGTGTTGTGGTGGTTGCAGTGGTGTGGTAGTTGCAGTGGTGTGGTGGTTGCAGTGGTGTGGTGGTCGCAGTGGTGTGATGGTTGCAGTGGTGTGGTGGTTGCAGTTGTTGTAGTGGTGTGGTGGTTGCAGTTGTTGCAGTGGTTCCGTGGTGTGATGATGATGTTTGTGGTGTTGGCGATGACGACTGTGATATTTGAGGTGGTAGTGATGACGATCATAAAAATATATAAAAATAAAATGTAATGGACTAAAACACGCCACCTCAACACACACACAAACCCACATACACACAAACACACACGGACATACTTGAAGCAGTACTGTTCCATGCCGACGAGAGAGTCGGACAATTGTGAGAGTCTGAGGGAGACTTCAATCTCTGGCGCCCCTCCCCCTGCTATCAGAGCCCTGTGGTCGTTGTTGTTGGTGGTGTGGTCGTTGTTGTTGGTGGTGTGGTCGTTGTTGTTGGTGGTGTGGTCGTTGTTGTTGTGGTGTGGTCGTTGTTGTTGGTGGTGTGGTCGTTGTTGTTGGTGGTGTGGTCGTTGTTGTTGGTGGTGTGGTCTTTGTTGTTGGTGGTGTGGTCGTTGATGTTGTGGTGTGGTCGTTGTTGTTGGTGGTGTGGTCGTTGTTGTTGTGGTGTGGTCGTTGTTGTTGGTGGTGTGGTCGTTGTTGTTGGTGGTGTGGTCGTTGTTGTTGGTGGTGTGGTCGTTGTTGTTGGTGTTGGTGTGGTCGTTGTTGTTGGTGGTGTGGTCGTTGTTGTTGGTGGTGTGGTCGTTGTGTTGGTGGTGTGGTCGTTGTTGTTGGTGGTGGTGTGGTCGTTGTTTTTGGTGTGGTCGTTGTTGGTGGTGTGGTCGTTGTTGGTGGTGTGATCGTTGTTGTTGGTGGTGTGGTCGTTGTTGTTGGTGGTGTGGTCGTTGTTGTTGGTGGTGTGGTCGTTGTTGTTGGTGGTGTGGTCGTTGTTGTTGGTGGTGGTGTGGTCGTTGTTGTTGGTGGTGTGGTCGTGGTTGTTGGTGTGGTCGTTGTTGGTGGTGTGGTCGTTGTTGTTGGTGGTGTGGTCGTTGTTGTTGGTGGTGTGGTCGTTGTTGTTGGTGGTGTGGTCGTTGTTGTTGGTGGTGTGGTCGTTGTTGTTGGTGGTGTGGTCGTTATTGTTGGTGGTGTGGTTGGTGTAGTTACTGTAGTGTAATTGTGATTGTGTGGTGAGGCAGTTGCTGTGGTTTGTTGTAGTTATTGTGTAGTTGCAGTGGCGTGGTTGATGTTGTTGCAGTGATGTGGTGGTTGCAGTGGTGTGGTGGTTGCAGTGGTGTGGTGGTTGCAGTGGTGTGGTGGTTGCAGTGGCGCAGTGGTTGCAGTGGTGTGGTGGTTGCAGTGGTGTGGTGGTCGCACCTCTTCTTGACGAGGCAGCGGATGACGCAGAGGGCATCGTGCATGGACCTCTCAGCCTCCTCGAGCACCAGCTTGTTCGAGCCCCTCACCAACACCGTCACTGTCCTGCCCGCATCCTGAATGCCTGTCACCTGTGGTCGTGGTGGTGGTGCTTGCCTTCGGGTGTGTCGATTTAAATGGTAAAGTGTGTGTGTGTGTGTGTGTGTGTTTTGGTTTGGGGGTGATCTTAATGAAGAGAAGGAAAGATGTTAGGGGGAAGAAAAGAGATCTCAATGGATGGGAGTGGAGAGAGATCTCAATGGATGAAAAAGTTGCTGAAAAAAGAAACAAGGTGCATGTTCTTGATGGAGGGGAAGGTTCATGTTGATAAAAGGAAGTAACTCTGGTTGGCTGATGAGGGAGCAGATGTTGAGGAGGAGGGTGCGAGGCAATGAGGGCAATAGGTGGTTGTTGGTCAATCATGCAAAGCACCATCATCATCAGCACCACCTTGACGATCTTTCCATCTCCGGCTTGCACCTCCTCCACCAGATCCGCCTTCCCCAGCATGTCTGCGCTGAAGTGGTCGAGGCTCGCGATTGGTCGACAAGCCAGCGTCTGATTGGTTGGTTGCTTGCTTGGTGCTAAGTTATCAGGATGCTAATTGTTCTACCACCAGCACGACCACAACTACTACTACCACCACCAGCACGACCACAACTACTACTACCACCACCAGCACGACCACAACTACTACTACCACCACCAGCACGACCACAACTACTACTACCACCACCAGCACGACCACAACTACTACTACCACCACCAGCACGACAACAACTACTACTACCACCACCAGCACGACCACAACTACTACTACCACCACCAGCACGACCACAACTACTACTACCACCACCAGCACGACCACAACTACTACTACCACCACCAGCACGACCACAACTACTACTACCACCACCAGCACGACCACAACTACTACTACCACCACCAGCAAGACCACAACTACTACTACCACCACCAGCACGACCACAACTACTACTAAGACGACCACCTTGCCTACTACTACTACCAGGACCCACCTTGCAGATGAACTCGATGTCTTCCCTCTCGACGTCTTTAACGACGAGGATCTTCTGCTTCGCGAGGAAGTGCAGTGCCAAGTCGTTCACTGCGTCCCTGTGTGTGTGTGTGTGTATATGTGTGTGTATATGTGTGTGTGTGTGTGTGTGTGTATGTGGGTGTGTGTGAGTGTGGGTGTGTGTGTGTGTATGTGTATGTGGGTGTGTGTGTGTGTATGTGGGTGTGTGTATGTGTATGTGGATGTGTGGCGAAATGTCATGTGCGTGTGACTGGGATGGTAGTAGGGTGCGGAGGTGTGGAAAGGTGGATGTGTGGTGTCATGTTTTGTGTGGTACGGTGTGGGAGGGTAGAGGGAGCGTGGATTGGTGGTTTGTATGATGTAGTGAAGGTTGAAATGGTGTGGTGTGGGAGGGTGAAGACTGATGAATGATGGAAGGGTGGATGAATGATGGAAGGGTGGATGAATGATTGAAGGGCACTCAACCTCAGAATCGATTTCTGAATCAGCAACACATTACATCCCGACTTCTTCACCTGTGTAGTGATGATGATAGTAGTAGTAGCAGTAGTAGTAGTAGTAGTAGTAGTAGTGGTAGTAGTAGTAGTAGTAGTAGTAGTAGTAGTATCGGAAGACGAAGTAGACTCAGAGTGATGATATTGCGATAGTATCATCATTACCATTACCTGCTTGACGATGTTCAGGATGTATTGCCTCTCCTCACGCAACACCCTATCCATCTGAGTGTAGTCAGACACTATCACCTGGTTCTCCATCTGTCGAGTTGGTAGTGCTAGTAGTAGTAGTAGTAGTAGTAGTAGTAGTAGTAGTAGTAGTAGTAGTAGTAGTAGTAGTAGTAGTAGTAGTAGTAGTAGTAGTAAAAGTAGTAGTAGGAGGAGTAGTAGTAGTAGTAGTAGTAGTAGTAGTAGTAGTAGTAGTAGTAGTAGTAGAAGTAGTAGTAGAATTAGTAGTAGTAGTAGAAGTAGTAGTAGTAGTAGAAGAAGTAGCAGTATTAGAAGTAGTAGTAGTAGTAGTAGTAGAAGTAGTAGTAGAAGAGGTAGTAGAAGTAGTAGTTGTAGTAGAAGTATTAGTAGTAGAAGAAGTAGTAGTAGTAGTAGTAGTAGTAGTAGTAGTAGTAGTAGTAGTAGTAGTAGTACTAGTAGTTATAAAAAAGTGATGTATTATTAACAATAATTATGAAACAACAACACGAATATCGGTTTTGGGTGGGGAGATGCATCATATTGCATTGTATAGTACACAACAACAACAACAAAAACAACAACAACAACAACAACAACAAAGATCCAGCTGAAGATCCAGGCAGAACTCCAAATCGAAATCAACAAAGTTCAGGATTGGAGTGGGGATGGAAGAGAGCTGGGCTAAGTGCATACTGTGCACTGCAAAGGAGCATAATGGAATACGCCAGCCCTGCATGGACACCTTGGACTCCAAAAACCCACATCGCCAAGATCGAGAAGACCCAACTTCGTGCTGCCAAAATCCTCACCTGTCTCATAGCAACAACGCCCTCTGAAGCAGTCCTTGTTGAAGCAGACCTCGCCAACATGGAGACGAGGTTTGATCAAGCTTCCCTCAAAAGGGCTGTTAAATGGGTGAGCTACAAGCAGGAAGACTGGAAGAAGGCACTTGCAGAGAAACATGTCCCCAAAAAGCTGAAACAAAACAGCTGGAGGGCCAAATTCCTTCACCAAGCAAAGGCACTTCTGCCAGAAGAGCCACTGCACGAAGCGGTATACGAGCCCAAGCCGCCTTGGTTCAACTTCCCTCTCAACATCAGCTACTCCAAATCCAGCAAGCACGACCCTGATCTCTTGCAACTGGAAGCAGCTAAAGATGCCATCTCCCAGGAAGGCGAAGCTGACTTTACCATCTACACTGACGGCTCGGGCAGAAACACAAGAGAACTGACTCAAGAGCCTGGCAGGGCAGCGCAGCTGGTTGAGATTATCCTCTCAGACTGCTAAACAACACAACGAAATAAAACAAGAACAAGAAGAACACGAACATCGGTCTTGGGTGGGGAGATGCAGAACTGGATGAGGGCGATGTTCGCCTTCTCTATCCTCTTCGGCCCACCCTGGCCTGATGTGGTGGTGATTGTAGTCGTGGTGGTGATGATGGTTGCAGTGGTGATGATGGTTGTAGTGAGGATGATGATGAAGGTTGCAGTGGTGGTCATAATGATGATGATGGTTGCAGTGGTGGTCATGATGATGATGATGGTTGCAGTGGTGGTCATGATGATGATGGTTGCAGTGGTGGTCATGATGATGATGAAGGTTGCAGTGATGGTCATGATGATGATGAAGGTTGCAGTGGTGGTCATGATGATGATGAAGGTTGCAGTGATGGTCATGATGATGATGATGGTTGCAGTGGTGGTCATGATGATGATGGTTGCAGTGGTGGTCATGATGATGATGAAGGTTGCAGTGATGGTCATGATGATGATGATGGTTGCAGTGGTGGTCATGATGATGATGGTTGCAGTGGTGGTCATGATGATGATGAAGGTTGCAGTGATGGTCATGATGATGATGATGGGCACCTCCAGCAGAAGCCTGGTCAAAGACGAGTCCATCAATCAACTCTGTGTCCTCAATAGTGCCTCTGGTGATCATGATGATAGTAATAATAATAATAGTAGTAGTAGTAGTAGTAGTAGTAGTAGTAGTAGTAGTAGTAGTAGTAGTAGTAGTAGTAGTAGTAGAAGTAGTAGTAGTAGTAGTAGTAGTAGTAGTAGTAGGATAAGCATCAAATAAATATAAAAGTGATTTTTAAAAATAACAGTAATAAACATACAATAATGATAAAAAATTAATAAAAAGATAAGAAACAACAAAAATAATAATAATATGATGATAGAAAAAGCCTTGGACCCCAGCTTCTGGATGAGTCTGACGTCATGGAGGTCAACGTTGGTGTCCTTGCTGGGGTCGATCACCTTGGTTATGGTGGTGATGATGGTTATAGGGTCAATCATCATCATAATCATGAGCATCAAGTGCATGGTAATGATAATGATGAGGATGTGGTTAATTGCATTGTATCTGACCCGTGCGTTGTATTGCACTGTGTAAACTCATATCAGCGTCTTCGTATTGTATTGTATTGTGCACATTCCAAAAAGAACACGGCGCTTTTGTATTGTAAAACATGCTATTGTACGATGAGTTGGTTCCAAGGTTGTCATAGCCAGGGTGGCAGTGGGGATGAGCTCCTTTACGGCGTGCGTCTCTGTACCGCCTTTGACAACTAAGTCCAACTCCTGGCCTGCTCGCGGCGGAACTGCTTCTACTGACAGGAGAAGGGGCGAAGGCGGGTCACTGGCGCCTTAAAACCAGTCACTTCGGGCAGATGGGGCTCGTCAGCCCGGGAAGGCAACCCATCTAGGAGAAGGAAAACTCTGACTACCAGCCGCTGCTGCCTTGCAGGCTATCCATTCATGGAAAAGGCGGTGGATAGTCATCTATGATGTCCTTCCGGCAACTCCTGCAGCCAAGTCGGCTCTAAGCGTGGTGCTTGCACCCCCTTGGATCTAGTCGACGAAGCCGAGAGGGGGGTCCTGTTGCTTGGGCAGCACAAGACCTCCACACGCTTTGCCCAGGCTAGCGCCCTGGAGATGTTCACTCCAGTCTCGCTTTACGGCGAGAGCACAAACAAGAAGACAGCAGTTTACGGGTTATAAGTCCCTGCTCAATTGGCGAAGAGCTGAACCGGTATTCACAAAGCTCCGTTAGCGTAACAGACTGTTGAACGCATCATTTGAACCTATCATTTTTTAACAGTGCCTAGTACCACCGTTAAGCAATATTATGAATACTAAATAAAATTTAAAAATGAATAAATAAATAAAAAAGCACTTTAATGTTTATATATTCCCTTTTTTGTGCAGAAAACTTGTTCACTTCATTAACAATCTTTTAAAATAAATATTTTAAATAAAAAATTATATAAATAGACATTCTATAGATTCAAAAGCTAGTAAATTAATATTAATGATTTGTAAAATAAATTAGATTTAAAAATCAAAAATTACTTCTTTCTAAGCAGCATTCTTTCTTTTTAATGCCGCAGCTCTCCCGTCTCTACGCAACAATACATCCTTATTCTTTTCAAAAAATTCGACTAAAGCCCACTTTTCTTCCTTATTAAATACTTTTCCTCTTCTTTTTTTATCTTCCATTAAACTTTCATTAATCATAATTTATAATTGATAATATATAAATGTGTTAAATAAAAGCTAATAGAATATAAATCGTACTAGAAATGCAAATAATTTAAACTATCGCTCAAAACATAGAAAATAATATTTGTTTAGCTTAAAGACGTCTGCTACTAAACGACGAGCCTAACAGGTGTTTGTGAATACTAATTTAAGCGCTCTGTTTAGTGCTTAGTCTTTTTTGACAGAACGTTGTGTTAAACAGCTCGTTTAGTTAACAGAGCTTTGTGAATACGGCCCCAGTTCTATTTTACTGTTTCATTTTATGATCAACTAATTTTTTTAGATACAAAAAAATAGTGTTCAAAGTTGTAAATTAATATATTTTCAAAACTAAAATGAAAATAAAAACTTTAACTATTTTCAAAACTGAAACGAAAATAAAAACTTTAATTATTTTCAAAACGAAAACGAAAATAAAAACTATAATTAATTTCAAAACGAAACTGAAATAAAAACTATAATTATTTTATGAAACGAAAATAACACTGGTGCCTGGAGCTTAGAGCACAGCTCAACAAGCAGGCCGTTATCTTCACGCACCAAACAACTACAAATACAAAAAGATGGAGATTCCAGCTCTCCGTATCGCAAGCTGGAACGTACGTACTATGCGCACTGGACTGAGTGATGACCTTCGTGAGATTGAAGACCTTCGCAAGACTGCATTCATTGATCATGAGCTGCACAGACTAAACGTTGATGTTGCAGCCCTACAGGAAACGCGTCTTCCAGAGTCTGGATCCTTGAGGGAGGAACACTACACGTTCTCGAAAGCTTTCATCTTCGCTGTCTCCGACGCATCCTTGGCATAACATGGCAAGACAAAGTCACCAACACAGCCGTACTCAATCAAGCCAACTCACTCAGCATACACCTCCTTCTATGCCAAAGACGTCTACGCTGGCTGGGTCACGTGCGTCGATTGGAAGAAGGTCGCATACCCAAGGACATCCTCTATGGCGAGCTGGCTACAGGACAACGTCCAGTTGGTCGCCCGCAACTACGCTTCAAAGACGTCTTCAAACGCGACCTCAAACTTACGGGTATCGACCCTGGCAGATGGGAAGAGCTAGCCAATGACCGGAGGGGCTGGCGCCAGACTATCCACAAAAGAATCAAAAAGGGCGAGGAAGAACGCAGGCAACATCTGGAATCCCGAAGGCAAAGAAGAAAAATGAGGCAGCAGAATCAGGCTCTCGATCCTCCATCGGACTTCACCTGCAGCCGCTGCAGCAGAGACTGTCGATCCAGGATCGGTCTGCTGAGCCACTCTAGAAGCTGCCGTCAAAGAACATACCAAAGCGCTATCATCATCTCACGAGATGGATGAATGCCAATAATAGAACGACGAGTAAAGCATGCTATTGAAGAATAAGAAACCTTAAGAATGGCATCCACACAGATCGGCGAGAGAGTGCTGCTGTACTGACTGACCACCTTGGTGTTCATGATGATGATCATGTATTATGTACTACTGCTACTACTACTACCACAACTACTACTACTACCCCTACTACTACTACTACCACAACTTCTACTACCACTACTACTACTTCTACTACTACTACTACTACTACTGCTACAACTACTACTACTACCACTACTACTACTACTACTTCTACTACTACTACTAGCAGCACCTTGGAGTTGAGGGAGGTGTTGGCACTCTTGAGGAGGGCTTCCCTGTCAGACAACTTGATGCTCATCGACATGTCTGTGTTGGGATAAGGATGATAACAATTTATGAAGAATATTAAAATAATTGGATTGCTTGGCGACATAGAAATAATGAGGTAATATTAATTTATATGAAATATTAAAACTATTATTATTATTATTATTGACCCGTTTGCGACATAGTAGTAGTAGTAGTAGTAGTAGTAGTAGTAGTAGTAGTAGTAGTAGTAGTAGTTATAGTAGTAGTAGTAGTAGTAGTAGTAGTAGTAGTAGTAGTAGTAGTAGTAGTAGTAGTAGTGGAAGTAATTATAGTAGAAGTATTAGTAGCAGTAGAAGTAGTAGTATTAGTAGTAGTAGTAGTAGTAGTAGTAGTAGCATCAACCTTCAAGGATGGTGCAGGCCTTCATGGATGCAGCTTGGAAACATTCCGAGATGGTGGTCGGGTGGATGCCTGTGGTGGGGATCATCATCATAATCATCATAGTGATGATCATCATTACCATAGTGATAACCACCATCATTATAATTACCAATGACATCATCAAAATGATCATCATAATCTATTTCATCTTCCTAATGAGATGATGGATAATCTATTGAATTAATTAATATCCAGACACAAAGACACACACACACACAGCCACACACACCCTTCTGGAGGAGCTTCTGGGCGGCTCCTAGGAGAGAGCCGGCGAGGACAACCACAGTGGTCGTGCCATCACCTGCCTCCACGTCTTGTGCCTTCGATAGCTCTACCAGCTTGATGATTGTGTCGATGGTGGTGGTAATGGAGGTGATTATGAGGTGGTTGGTGTTGATTATGATGATGATGGTGATGATAATAATGACAATGATGAAATATTCTACCACAAAACCTCCAGCAAAGTTAGTATACAATAGTAAGTGCACATCATTGCTAACATCCCTTATAATATCTTTATAGGTATGAAAATGATGATGATTTTTTCAAGATGATGATGTTATGATAATGATGACATGATGATGATTGTTGAGATAATGTTGGCATGATGATAATGATGATGGCGTGAGAGGAGACCATCTTGGCGGCAGGGTGGAGCACTTGCATCTGTTTGAGGATAGTCGCTCCGTCGTTCGTGATCGTCACATCGCCCTTGCTCGACTGGATCTGTGTTCGTATGCGTGTGTGCATGATGATGATGATAATAGCAATAATCAGACAGAATTTTTTAGTTTTAATGAGTGCACATTATATTTTGAATGGTGCATTCTGGCAGACAAGCTTAACCATCACGTGAACCCCATCATTTATATGGTTTGTGCATCAGAATTTTTCTCTCAATTAATCTACCCCCTTTGAACGTTCCAACTTTATTTTGAAGTTCCCAGTAAACTTCTCACTAATTTTACTTCTGAGACTGAATTCGCATCTGCTTAACATTCATCAATAAGATTTCCGAATGAATTTAACTGGATTGTTACTATTTCATAAAGACTAAGAAAATATTCACTGTGGATGCAAACCCTCAGCATTTTTTGAAAACATCACTGTTATTATTGATTGTAGGTTTCAAACTTTGAATAAAAATATGTACGAGCATTAGAGCGTCTTTACATATCATTGGTAAAAAGTCATTTATCACCATTTTGTCCATGCCTCTGGGCCCCAGACTGGTTCTGATGGCATCGGCTACAGCTGAAAAATGAAATTGCAAAAACCTTTAAATTAATTTTAAACATTCAAAAAAAGTTAATAATTGAAAAAAATAAAAATAAAACTTTTTTAAGTTTGAAACGACCGGCATGACAAGCAGAGTTTCAAATGGCGTCTCACCTTTAGCGGCTTGGATGTTGCTGTACCTGATCTGTGTTGGCTTGTCCTTGTCTTTGTAGCCAGGCTTCTTGGAGTTCATTTCAGGCATTTTGAAAGATTGGAAAATGGACGATTCCAGAAGGATGCTAACGAGCGATAATTAAAAAGCAAAGAATGTTTGAACTCGACATATTTGAGACTAAGAAGCAACGTAACATATATTTTAAATACATAAAATATTCATATTATGGAACGCAAAAAGGGATAAAAACTCGAATGTGAGATCACTTAAAAGTATATAACCCAGAAAACTACAATCAAGAAACATTTATATATAAAAGAGATATAATAGAAGACATTTTAATAAATTATTCTGCCCGTTATTACTGATACTAATATATTATTATTATTAGTAGTAGTAATAGTAGCAGTAGTAGCAGTGTCAGCATCATCTTTCTCCTGCTGCCTCACTCATCCTTCCTCCTCCTTGCTTCTCCCTTCTTGCCTCCTCCCCTCCCCGACAACTTCTTCTTCCGCTGCAGGTACATGCGGTTCATCAGCAGGTACATGCCTGCGTCAATCAGTCCACATAAATAGGCATATTAACAAAAAGAATTAAAACTATACAAGTTAAATAACTACAATATCAATGATAATATTAATACTTTTCGAAAATAAATATAAAAATCATTATAGTGATACTTAAGATATATGAATATAAAAATATTGATAACAAAAATAATCATAATAAAAATAATCATAATCAAGGCATAATCATAACGTAAGATTAATTATAAATATAAAATTGGAAGCAGTTATAGCAGAGGTAGTTGTTGTGGTTATGAATCAGCAATAAAAAGAACCCCTTTACACACACACACACACACACACACACACACACACACACACACACACACACACACACACACACACACACACACACACACACACACACACACACACACACACACACACACACACACACACACACACACACACACACACACACACACACACACACACACACACACACACACACACACACACACACACACACACACACACACACACACACACACACATAAACATAAACATAAACACACACACACACAACACACAGTGAGACACACCTGGCAGGAAGCACAGCATATAGAGACTGAGGAGGGAGAGGAAGTGGAAGTGGAGGTTGAGAGGGTTGGGCAGGAGGTAGTTGAAGCGGCCTGTAGATTCTAACAGTGGCAGTGCCAGGATCATTACTACCCCTGTTGGTGGTGGTCATCCTCATCATTATCATCATCCTTCCAATTATCATCATCAGCATCCCACCGACACATCATCATCATCATCAGCAACCTACCAGCACAATATCATCATCATCAGTAACCCACCAGCACAACATCATCATCAACAGCAACCCACCAACACAACATCATCATCATCAGCAACCCACCAACACAACATCATCATCATCAGCAACCTACCAGCACAACATCATCATCATCAGCAACCCACCAGCACAACATCATCATCAACAGCATCCTACCAGCACAACATCATCATCAACAGCAACCCACCAACACAACATCATCATCAACAGCATCCTACCAGCACAACATCATCATCAACAGCAACCCACCAGCACAACATCATCATCAACAGCAACCCACCAACACAACATCATCATCATCAGCAACCTACCAGCACAACATCATCATCATCAGCAACCCACCAACACAACATCATCATCATCATCATCATCATCATCATCATCATGAGCACCTTCTAGGAAGAATCCGAGGGGATAGAGGGGGATCCAGAGGGTGTACCTAAGCCACGTCACTATGGCAACCTCCTTCTCCAGGCAGGAGAGGATGTAGTAGGGGTATCTGTTGTGGTTGTTGTTATGATGGTTGAAGTGGTTGTTGTTGTGGTGGTTGTCGTAGTAGTAGTAGTAGAAGTAATAGTAGAAGAAGTTATTATGGTGGTTGTGGTTGTAATGGTAGTGATGCTTGTAGTTGTGGTTGTAATGGTAGTGATGCTTGTAGTTGTGGTTGTTGTTGTGGTGGTTTTGGTTGTGGTGGATGTAGTGGTTGTTGAGATGGGGGTAGTGGAAGGTTTGAACATCCAACCACATAATTTCAACCAACTTCTACCCACCCACTCTCTGCCCCACCTTCCTAACCCCACCTGACCACCCTTTTCTTTCCTAAACACCTGACTATCCCTCCCCTTTCTTACCCTCCTTATCCCACCCCTCACCAGCCTCACTCCCCTCCACCACCCACCCACTAACTTGATCACCCACCTACCCACCCATTCACCCACCCACTAACTTGATCACCCACCCACTCACCCACTAACTTGATTACCCATTCACCCACCCACCTACCCACCCATCCAATTACCCACCCATTCACTTACCCACCCATTCACTTACCCACCTACTCACTCACCCACCCACCCACCTGACCACCCACTCACCCACTTACCCACTTACCCACCCACTCACCCACTTACCTGACCACCCACTTACCCACCCACCTGACCACCCACTTACCCACCCACCTGACCACCCACCCACCCACTTACTCACCCACTCACCCACCCACCTGACCACCCACCCTCCACTTACCCACCCACCTGACCACCCACTCCCCCACTTACCCACCCACCTGACCACCCACCTTCCACTTACCCACTCACCTGACCACCTCAACAGCACTCCACGTAGCAAAAAGATAGTAAACCACTTCTTTGCCATGCAGCCTATCCTCTGGTAAGAGGATGAGGAAGACAATGATGCCTCTGCCTACCGCCTGATGAAGATGTTGGTGGTGGTGATGGTAGTGGTGGTGATATTGGTGATGATTTGGGTAGTGATGACAGTGGTGTTGGTGATGATGATGGGGGTAGTGGTGATGGCAACGATTCAATTTGAGCCTTGAAAAAGCAGCCCAATAAATCACCAACAAACCACCCCCACCTAACCACTCCCCCCAAACCACTCCCACCAAACCACCCCCACTAAACCACCCCCACTAAACCACTCCCACTAAACCACCCCCACTAAACCACCCCCACCAAACCACCCCCCCCCTAACCACCCCCCCAAACCACTCCCACCAAACCACTTCCACCTAACCACCCCCACCAAACCACCCCCACCAAACCACCCCACTAAACCACCCCCACCTAATCACCCCCACTAAACCACCCTCACTAAACCACCCCCACCAAACCACCCCCACCAAACCACTCCCACCAAACCACCCCCACTAAACCACCCCACCAAACCACCCCCACTAAACCACCCCCACCAAACCACCCTCACTAAACCACCCCTAACAAACCAACCCCACCAAACCACCCCCACCAAACCACCCCCACTAAACCACCCCCACCAAACCACCCCCACCAAACCACTCCCACCAAACCACTTCCACCAAACCACCCCTACTAAACCACTCTCACCAAACCACCCCCACCAAACCACCCCCACCAAACCACCCTCACCAAACCACTCCCACCAAACTCCCTTGTCCCAAACACCCTCACCAAACGACACCTCCACAAAAACACCAAACCACCCCCTTCCCCAAGCCATCAAACCAAACCCCCAACCCCCTCCCAACCCACATACAAACCACCCCCCCTCCCAACCCACATACAAACCACCACCCCCCCCCCCCCCCCCCCACCAAACCAACCTGTAGTAGAGAGGGCAGCGTGCTCGACTTGACCCACTTTAGGGAGGCGTGACACACTTCGAGGATCGCAAGGGCCTGGCATGCCATCATCTTGGGACCAAGGATGCTGAAGGCTGTTTGCTTCGCTGCTGTTGTTGTAGTTGTTGTTGGAGGAGGAGCGTCTGTGGAGGGAGAGAAGAGGTAGTTGGGATGGTTGAGGTAGGAGAGGTAGTTGGGATGGTGGTAGTAGGAGAGGTGGTTGGGATGGTGGTAGTAGGAGAGGCAGTTGGGATGGTGGAAGTAGGAGAGGCAGTTGGGATGGTGGTAGTAGGAGAGGTAGTTGGGATGGTGGTAGTAGGAGAGGCAGTTGGGATGGTGGTAGTAGGAGAGGTAGTTGGGATGGTGGTAGTAGGAGAGGTAGTTGGGATGGTGGTAGTAGGAGAGGCAGTTGGGATGGTGGTAGTAGGAGGGATAGTTGGGATGGTGGTAGTAGGAGAGGTAGTTGGGATGGTGGTAGTAGGAGAGGCAGTTGGGATGGTGGTAGTAGGAGAGGCAGTTGGGATGGTGGTAGTAGGAGAGGTAGTTGGGATGGTGGTAGTAGGAGAGGTAGTTGGGATGGTGGTAGTAGGAGAGGTAGTTGGGATGGTGGTAGTAGAAGAGGCAGTTGGGATGGTGGTAGTAGGAGAGGTAGTTGGGATGGTGGTAGTAGGAGAGGCAGTTGGGAGGGTGGTAGTAGGAGAGGTAGTTGGGATGGTGGTAGTAGGAGAGGCAGTTGGAATGGTGGTAGTAGGAGAGGTAGTTGGGATGGTGGTAGTAGGAGTGGTAGTTGGGATGGTGGTAGTAGGAGAGGTAGTTGGGATGGTGGAAGTAGGAGAGGCAGTTGGGATGGTGGTAGTAGGAGTGGTAGTTGGGAGGGTGGTAGTAGGAGAGGTAGTTGGGATGGTGGTAGTAGGAGAGGTAGTTGAGATGGTGGTAGTAGGAGAGGTAGTTGGGATGGTGGTGGTAGGAGAGGCAGTTGGGATGGTGGTAGTAGGAGAGGTAGTTGGGATGGTGGTAGTAGGAGAAGTAGTTGGGATGGTGGTAGTAGGAGAGGTAGTTGGGGTGGTGGAAGTAGGAGAGGTAGTTAGGATGGTGGTAGTAGGAGAGGTAGTTGGGATGGTGGTAGTAGGAGAGGTAGTTGGGATGGTGGTAGTAGGAAAGGCAGTTGGGATGGTGGTAGTAGGAGAGGTAGTTGGGATGGTGGTAGTAGGAGAGGTAGTTGGGATGGTGGTAGAAGGAGAGGTAGTTGGGATGGTGGTAGTAGGAGAGGAAGTTGGGATGGTGGTAGTAGGAGAAGTAGTTGGGATGGTGGTAGTAGGAGAGGTAGTTGGGATGGTGGTAGTAGGAGAGGTAGTTGGGATGGTGGTAGTAGGAGAGGTAGTTGGGATGGTGGTAGTAGGAGAGGTAGTTGGGATGGTGGTAGTAGGAGAGGTAGTTGGGATGGTGGTAGTAGGAGTGGTAGTTGGGATGGTGGTAGTAGGAGAGGTAGTTGGGATGGTGGTAGTAGGAAAAGTAGTTGGAATGGTGGTAGTAGGAGAGGTAGTTGGGAGGGTGGTAGTAGGAGAGGTAGTTGGGATGGTGGTAGTAGGTGAGGTAGTTGGGAGGGTGGTAGTAGGAGAGGTAGTTGGGATGGTGGTAGTAGGAGAGGTAGTTGGGATGGTGGTAGTAGGAGAGGTAGTTGGGATGGTGGTAGTAGGAGAGGTAGTTGGGATGGTGGTAGTAGGAGAGGCAGTTGGGATGGTGGTAGTAGGAGAGGTAGTTGGGATGGTGGTAGTAGGAGAGGTAGTTGGAATAGTGGTAGTAGGAGAGGTAGTTGGGATGGTGGTAGTAGAAGAGGCAGTTGGGATGGTGGTAGTAGGAGAGGTAGTTGGGATGGTGGAAGTAGAAGAGGCAGTTGGGATGGTGGTAGTAGGAGAGACAGTTGGGATGGTGGTAGTAGGAGAGGTAGTTGGGATGGTGGTAGTAGGAGAGGTAGTTGGGATGGTGGAAGTAGGAGAGGTAGTTGGGAGGGTGGTAGTAGGAGAGGTAGTTGGGATGGTGGTAGTAGGTGAGGTAGTTGGGAGGGTGGTAGTAGGAGAGGTAGTTGGGATGGTGGTAGTAGGAGAGGTAGTTGGGATGGTGGTAGTAGGAGAGGTAGTTGGGATGGTGGTAGTAGGAGAGGTAGTTGGGATGGTGGTAGTAGGAGAGGTAGTTGGGATGGTGGAAGTAGGAGAGGTAGTTGGGAGGGTGGTAGTAGGAGAGGTAGTTGGGATGGTGGTAGTAGGTGAGGTAGTTGGGAGGGTGGTAGTAGGAGAGGTAGTTGGGATGGTGGTAGTAGGAGAGGTAGTTGGGATGGTGGTGGTAGGAGAGGTAGTTGGGATGGTGGTAGTAGGAGTGGTAGTTGGGAGGGTGGTAGTAGGAGAGGTAGTTGGGATGGTGGTAGTAGGAGAGGTAGTTGGGATGGTGGTAGTAGGAGAGGTAGTTGGGATGGTGGTAGTAGGAGAGGTAGTTGGGATGGTGGTAGTAGGATAGGCAGTTGGGATGGTGGTAGTAGGAGAGGTAGTTGGGATGGTGGTAGTAGGAGAGGTAGTTGGGATGGTGGTAGTAGGAGAGGTAGTTGGGATGGTGGTAGTAGGAGAGGCAGTTGGGAGGGTGGTAGTAGGAGTGGTAGTTGGGATGGTGGTAGTAGAAGAGGTAGTTAGAATGGTGGTAGTAGGAGAGGTAGTTGGGATGGTGGTAGTAGAAGAGGTAGTTGGGATGGTGGTAGTAGGAGAGGCAGTTGGGAGGGTGGTAGTAGGAGAGGTAGTTGGGATGGTGGTAGTAAGAGAGGTAGTTGGGATGGTGGTGGTAGGAGAGATAGTTGGGATGGTGGTAGTAGGAGAGGTAGTTGGGATGGTGGTAGTAGGAGAGGTAGTTGGGATGGTGGTAGTAGAAGAGGTAGTTGGGATGGTGGTAGTAGGAGAGGCAGTTGGGAGGGTGGTAGGGGGAGAGATAGTTGGGAGGGTGGTAGGGGGAGAGGTAGTTGGGATGGTGGTAGTAGGAGAGGCAGTTGGGAGGATGGTAGTAGGAGAGGTAGTTGGGATGGTGGTAGTAGGAGAGGTAGTTGGGAGGGTGGTAGTAGGAGAGGTAGTTGGGATGGTGGTAGTAGGAGAGGTAGTTGGGATGGTGGTAGTAGGAGAGGTAGTTGGGATGGTGGTAGTAGGAGAGGTAGTTGGGATGGTGGTAGTAGGAGAGGCAGTTGGGATGGTGGTAGTAGGAGAGGTAGTTGGGATGGTGGAAGTAGGAGAGGCAGTTGGGATGGTGGTAGTAGGAGAGGTAGTTGGGATGGTGGTAGGGGGAGAGATAGTTGGGATGGTGGTAGTAGGAGAGGCAGTTGGGAGGGTGGTAGTAGGAGAGGTAGTTGGGATGGTGGTAGTAGGAGAGGTAGTTGGGATGGTGGTAGTAGGAGAGGTAGTTGGGATGGTGGTAGTAGGAGAGGTAGTTGGGATGGTGGTAGAAGAGGTAGTTGGGATGGTGGTAGTAGGAGAGGCAGTTGGGATGGTGGTAGTAGGAGAGGTAGTTGGGATGGTGGTAGTAGGAGAGGTAGTTGGGATGGTGGTAGTAGGAGAGGCAGTTGGGATGGTGGTAGTAGGAGAGGTAGTTGGGATGGTGGTAGTAGGAGAGGCAGTTGGGATGGTGGTAGTAGGAGAAGTAGTTGGGATGGTGGTAGTAGGAGAGGTAGTTGGGAGGGTGGTAGTAGGAGAGGTAGTTGGGATGGTGGTAGTAGGAGAGGTAGTTGGGATGGTGGTAGTAGGAGAGGTAGTTGGGATGGTGGTAGTAGGAGAGGTAGTTGGGATGGTGGTAGTAGAAGAGGCAGTTGGGATGGTGGTAGTAGGAGAGGTAGTTGGGATGGTGGTAGTAGGAGAGGCAGTTGGGAGGGTGGTAGTAGGAGAGGTAGTTGGGATGGTGGTAGTAGGAGAGGCAGTTGGAATGGTGGTAGTAGGAGAGGTAGTTGGGATGGTGGTAGTAGGAGTGGTAGTTGGGATGGTGGTAGTAGGAGAGGTAGTTGGGATGGTGGAAGTAGGAGAGGCAGTTGGGATGGTGGTAGTAGGAGTGGTAGTTGGGAGGGTGGTAGTAGGAGAGGTAGTTGGGATGGTGGTAGTAGGAGAGGTAGTTGAGATGGTGGTAGTAGGAGAGGTAGTTGGGATGGTGGTGGTAGGAGAGGCAGTTGGGATGGTGGTAGTAGGAGAGGTAGTTGGGATGGTGGTAGTAGGAGAAGTAGTTGGGATGGTGGTAGTAGGAGAGGTAGTTGGGGTGGTGGAAGTAGGAGAGGTAGTTAGGATGGTGGTAGTAGGAGAGGTAGTTGGGATGGTGGTAGTAGGAGAGGTAGTTGGGATGGTGGTAGTAGGAGAGGCAGTTGGGATGGTGGTAGTAGGAGAGGTAGTTGGGATGGTGGTAGTAGGAGAGGTAGTTGGGATGGTGGTAGAAGGAGAGGTAGTTGGGATGGTGGTAGTAGGAGAGGAAGTTGGGATGGTGGTAGTAGGAGAAGTAGTTGGGATGGTGGTAGTAGGAGAGGTAGTTGGGATGGTGGTAGTAGGAGAGGTAGTTGGGATGGTGGTAGTAGGAGAGGTAGTTGGGATGGTGGTAGTAGGAGAGGTAGTTGGGATGGTGGTAGTAGGAGAGGTAGTTGGGATGGTGGTAGTAGGAGTGGTAGTTGGGATGGTGGTAGTAGGAGAGGTAGTTGGGATGGTGGTAGTAGGAAAAGTAGTTGGAATGGTGGTAGTAGGAGAGGTAGTTGGGAGGGTGGTAGTAGGAGAGGTAGTTGGGATGGTGGTAGTAGGAGAGGCAGTTGGGATGGTGGTAGTAGGAGAGGTAGTTGGGAGGGTGGTAGTAGGAGAGGTAGTTGGGATGGTGGTAGTAGGAGAGGTAGTTGGGATGGTGGTAGTAGGAGAGGTAGTTGGGATGGTGGTAGTAGGAGAGGTAGTTGGGATGGTGGTAGTAGAAGAGGCAGTTGGGATGGTGGTAGTAGGAGAGGTAGTTGGGATGGTGGTAGTAGGAGAGGCAGTTGGGAGGGTGGTAGTAGGAGAGGTAGTTGGGATGGTGGTAGTAGGAGAGGCAGTTGGAATGGTGGTAGTAGGAGAGGTAGTTGGGATGGTGGTAGTAGGAGTGGTAGTTGGGATGGTGGTAGTAGGAGAGGTAGTTGGGATGGTGGAAGTAGGAGAGGCAGTTGGGATGGTGGTAGTAGGAGTGGTAGTTGGGAGGGTGGTAGTAGGAGAGGTAGTTGGGATGGTGGTAGTAGGAGAGGTAGTTGAGATGGTGGTAGTAGGAGAGGTAGTTGGGATGGTGGTGGTAGGAGAGGCAGTTGGGATGGTGGTAGTAGGAGAGGTAGTTGGGATGGTGGTAGTAGGAGAAGTAGTTGGGATGGTGGTAGTAGGAGAGGTAGTTGGGGTGGAAGTAGGAGAGGTAGTTAGGATGGTGGTAGTAGGAGAGGTAGTTGGGATGGTGGTAGTAGGAGAGGTAGTTGGGATGGTGGTAGTAGGAGAGGCAGTTGGGATGGTGGTAGTAGGAGAGGTAGTTGGGATGGTGGTAGTAGGAGAGGTAGTTGGGATGGTGGTAGAAGGAGAGGTAGTTGGGATGGTGGTAGTAGGAGAGGAAGTTGGGATGGTGGTAGTAGGAGAGGAAGTTGGGATGGTGGTAGTAGGAGAGGTAGTTGGGATGGTGGTAGTAGGAGAGGTAGTTGGGATGGTGGTAGTAGGAGAGGTAGTTGGGATGGTGGTAGTAGGAGAGGTAGTTGGGATGGTGGTAGTAGGAGAGGTAGTTGGGATGGTGGTAGTAGGAGTGGTAGTTGGGATGGTGGTAGTAGGAGAGGTAGTTGGGATGGTGGTAGTAGGAAAAGTAGTTGGAATGGTGGTAGTAGGAGAGGTAGTTGGGAGGGTGGTAGTAGGAGAGGTAGTTGGGATGGTGGTAGTAGGTGAGGTAGTTGGGAGGGTGGTAGTAGGAGAGGTAGTTGGGATGGTGGTAGTAGGAGAGGTAGTTGGGATGGTGGTAGTAGGAGAGGTAGTTGGGATGGTGGTAGTAGGAGAGGCAGTTGGGATGGTGGTAGTAGGAGAGGTAGTTGGGATGGTGGTAGTAGGAGAGGCAGTTGGGATGGTGGTAGTAGGAGAGGTAGTTGGGATGGTGGTAGTAGGAGAGGTAGTTGGAATGGTGGTAGTAGGAGAGGTAGTTGGGATGGTGGTAGTAGAAGAGGCAGTTGGGATGGTGGTAGTAGGAGAGGTAGTTGGGATGGTGGAAGTAGAAGAGGCAGTTGGGATGGTGGTAGTAGGAGAGGTAGTTGGGATGGTGGTAGTAGGAGAGGTAGTTGGGATGGTGGAAGTAGGAGAGGTAGTTGGGAGGGTGGTAGTAGGAGAGGTAGTTGGGATGGTGGTAGTAGGTGAGGTAGTTGGGAGGGTGGTAGTAGGAGAGGTAGTTGGGATGGTGGTAGTAGGAGAGGTAGTTGGGATGGTGGTAGTAGGAGAGGTAGTTGGGATGGTGGTAGTAGGAGTGGTAGTTGGGAGGGTGGTAGTAGGAGAGGTAGTTGGGATGGTGGTAGTAGGAGAGGTAGTTGGGATGGTGGTAGTAGGAGAGGTAGTTGGGATGGTGGAAGTAGGAGAGGTAGTTGGGAGGGTGGTAGTAGGAGAGGTAGTTGGGATGGTGGTAGTAGGTGAGGTAGTTGGGAGGGTGGTAGTAGGAGAGGTAGTTGGGATGGTGGTAGTAGGAGAGGTAGTTGGGATGGTGGTAGTAGGAGAGGTAGTTGGGATGGTGGTAGTAGGAGTGGTAGTTGGGAGGGTGGTAGTAGGAGAGGTAGTTGGGATGGTGGTAGTAGGAGAGGTAGTTGGGATGGTGGTAGTAGGAGAGGTAGTTGGGATGGTGATAGTAGGAGAGGTAGTTTGGATGGTGGTAGTAGGATAGGCAGTTGGGATGGTGGTAGTAGGAGAGGTAGTTGGGATGGTGGTAGTAGGAGAGGTAGTTGGGATGGTGGTAGTAGGAGAGGTAGTTGGGATGGTGGTAGTAGGAGAGGTAGTTGGGATGGTGGTAGTAGGAGAGGTAGTTGGGATGGTGGTAGTAGGAGAGGTAGTTGGGATGGTGGTAGTAGGTGAGGTAGTTGGGAGGGTGGTAGTAGGAGAGGTAGTTGGGATGGTGGTAGTAGGAGAGGTAGTTGGGATGGTGGTAGTAGGATAGGCAGTTGGGATGGTGGTAGTAGGAGAGGTAGTTGGGATGGTGGTAGTAGGTGAGGTAGTTGGGAGGGTGGTAGTAGGAGAGGTAGTTGGGATGGTGGTAGTAGGTGAGGTAGTTGGGAGGGTGGTAGTAGGAGAGGTAGTTGGGATGGTGGTAGTAGGAGAGGTAGTTGGGATGGTGGTAGTAGGAGTGGTAGTTGTGAGGGTGGTAGTAGGAGAGGTAGTTGGGATGGTGGTAGTAGGAGAGGTAGTTGGGATGGTGGTAGTAGGAGAGGTAGTTGGGATGGTGGAAGTAGGAGAGGTAGTTGGGAGGGTGGTAGTAGGAGAGGTAGTTGGGATGGTGGTAGTAGGTGAGGTAGTTGGGAGGGTGGTAGTAGGAGAGGTAGTTGGGATGGTGGTAGTAGGAGAGGTAGTTGGGATGGTGGTAGTAGGAGAGGTAGTTGGGATGGTGGTAGTAGGAGTGGTAGTTGGGAGGGTGGTAGTAGGAGAGGTAGTTGGGATGGTGGTAGTAGGAGAGGTAGTTGGGATGGTGGTAGTAGGAGAGGTAGTTGGGATGGTGATAGTAGGAGAGGTAGTTGGGATGGTGGTAGTAGGATAGGCAGTTGGGATGGTGGTAGTAGGAGAGGTAGTTGGGATGGTGGTAGTAGGAGAGGTAGTTGGGATGGTGGTAGTAGGAGAGGTAGTTGGGATGGTGGTAGTAGGAGAGGTAGTTGGGATGGTGGTAGTAGGAGAGGTAGTTGGGATGGTGGTAGTAGGAGAGGTAGTTGGGATGGTGGTAGTAGGTGAGGTAGTTGGGAGGGTGGTAGTAGGAGAGGTAGTTGGGATGGTGGTAGTAGGAGAGGTAGTTGGGATGGTGGTAGTAGGATAGGCAGTTGGGATGGTGGTAGTAGGAGAGGTAGTTGGGATGGTGGTAGTAGGTGAGGTAGTTGGGAGGGTGGTAGTAGGAGAGGTAGTTGGGATGGTGGTAGTAGGAGAGGTAGTTGGGATGGTGGTAGTAGGAGAGGTAGTTGGGATGGTGGTAGTAGGAGAGGTAGTTGGGATGGTGGAAGTAGGAGAGGTAGTTGGGAGGGTGGTAGTAGGAGAGGTAGTTGGGATGGTGGTAGTAGGTGAGGTAGTTGGGATGGTGGTAGTAGGTGAGGTAGTTGGGAGGGTGGTAGTAGGAGAGGTAGTTGGGATGGTGGTAGTAGGAGAGGTAGTTGGGATGGTGGTAGTAGGAGAGGTAGTTGGGATGGTGGTAGTAGGAGAGGTAGTTGGGATGGTGGTAGTAGGAGAGGTAGTTGGGATGGTGGAAGTAGGAGAGGTAGTTGGGAGGGTGGTAGTAGGAGAGGTAGTTGGGATGGTGGTAGTAGGTGAGGTAGTTGGGAGGGTGGTAGTAGGAGAGGTAGTTGGGATGGTGGTAGTAGGAGAGGTAGTTGGGATGGTGGTAGTAGGAGAGGTAGTTGGGATGGTGGTAGTAGGAGTGGTAGTTGGGAGGGTGGTAGTAGGAGAGGTAGTTGGGATGGTGGTAGTAGGAGAGGTAGTTGGGATGGTGGTAGTAGGAGAGGTAGTTGGGATGGTGATAGTAGGAGAGGTAGTTGGGATGGTGGTAGTAGGATAGGCAGTTGGGATGGTGGTAGTAGGAGAGGTAGTTGGGATGGTGGTAGTAGGAGAGGTAGTTGGGATGGTGGTAGTAGGAGAGGTAGTTGGGATGGTGGTAGTAGGAGAGGTAGTTGGGATGGTGGTAGTAGGAGAGGTAGTTGGGATGGTGGTAGTAGGAGAAGTAGTTGGGATGGTGGTAGTAGGAGAGGCAGTTGGGATGGTGGAAGTAGAAGAGGCAGTTGGGATGGTGGTAGTAGGAGAGACAGTTGGGATGGTGGTAGTAGGAGAGGTAGTTGGGATGGTGGTAGTAGGAGAGGTAGATGGGATGGTGGAAGTAGGAGAGGTAGTTGGGAGGGTGGTAGTAGGAGAGGTAGTTGGGATGGTGGTAGTAGGTGAGGTAGTTGGGAGGGTGGTAGTAGGAGAGGTAGTTGGGATGGTGGTAGTAGGAGAGGTAGTTGGGATGGTGGTAGTAGGAGAGGTAGTTGGGATGGTGGTAGTAGGAGAGGTAGTTGGGATGGTGGTAGTAGGAGAGGTAGTTGGGATGGTGGTAGTAGGAGAAGTAGTTGGGATGGTGGTAGTAGGAGAGGCAGTTGGGATGGTGGTAGTAGGAGAGGTAGTTGGGATGGTGGTAGTAGGAGAGGCAGTTGGGAGGGTGGTAGTAGGAGAGGTAGTTGGGATGGTGGTAGTAGGAGAGGTAGTTGGGATGGTGGTAGTAGGAGAGGTAGTTGGGATGGTGGTAGTAGGAGAGGTAGTTGGGATGGTGGTAGTAGAAGAGGCAGTTGGGATGGTGGTAGTAGGAGAGGTAGTTGGGATGGTGGTAGTAGGAGAGGTAGTTGGGATGGTGGAAGTAGAAGAGGCAGTTGGGATGGTGGTAGTAGGAGAGACAGTTGGGATGGTGGTAGTAGGAGAGGTAGTTGGGAGGGTGGTAGTAGGAGGGGTAGTTGGGATGGTGGTGGTAGGAGAGGCAGTTGGGATGGTGGTAGTAGGAGAGGTAGTTGGGATGGTGGTAGTAGGAGAAGTAGTTGGGATGGTGGTAGTAGGAGAGGTAGTTGGGGTGGTGGAAGTAGGAGAGGTAGTTAGGATGGTGGTAGTAGGAGAGGTAGTTGGGATGGTGGTAGTAGGAGAGGTAGTTGAGATGGTGGTGGTAGGAGAGGCAGTTGGGATGGTGGTAGTAGGAGAGGTAGTTGGGATGGTGGTAGTAGGAGAGGCAGTTGGGATGGTGGTAGTAGGAGAAGTAGTTGGGATGGTGGTAGTAGGAGAGGTAGTTGGGATGGTGGTAGAAGGAAAGGTAGTTGGGATGGTGGTAGTAGGAGAAGTAGTTGGGATGGTGGTAGTAGGAGAGGTAGTTGGGATGGTGGTAGTAGGAAAAGTAGTTGGAATGGTGGTAGTAGGAGAGGTAGTTGGGAGGGTGGTAGTAGGAGAGGTAGTTGGGATGGTGGTAGTAGGTGAGGTAGTTGGGATGGTGGTAGTAGGAGAGGTAGTTGGGATGGTGGTAGTAGGAGAGGTAGTTGGGATGGTGGTAGAAGAGGTAGTTGGGATGGTGGTAGTAGGAGAGGCAGTTGGGATGGTGGTAGTAGGAGAGGTAGTTGGGATGGTGGTAGTAGGAGAGGCAGTTGGGATGGTGGTAGTAGGAGAGGTAGTTGGGATGGTGGTAGTAGGAGAGGCAGTTGGGAGGGTGGTAGTAGGAGAGGTAGTTGGGATGGTGGTAGTAGGAGAGGTAGTTGGGATGGTGGTAGTAGGAGAGGTAGTTGGGATGGTGGTAGTAGGAGAGGTAGTTGGGATGGTGGTAGTAGAAGAGGCAGTTGGGATGGTGGTAGTAGGAGAGGTAGTTGGGATGGTGGTAGTAGGAGAGGCAGTTGGGAGGGTGGTAGTAGGAGAGGTAGTTGGGATGGTGGTAGTAGGAGAGGCAGTTGGAATGGTGGTAGTAGGAGAGGTAGTTGGGATGGTGGTAGTAGGAGTGGTAGTTGGGATGGTGGTAGTAGGAGAGGTAGTTGGGATGGTGGAAGTAGGAGAGGCAGTTGGGATGGTGGTAGTAGGAGTGGTAGTTGGGAGGGTGGTAGTAGGAGAGGTAGTTGGGATGGTGGTAGTAGGAGAGGTAGTTGAGATGGTGGTAGTAAGAGAGGTAGTTGGGATGGTGGTGGTAGGAGAGGCAGTTGGGATGGTGGTAGTAGGAGAGGTAGTTGGGATGGTGGTAGTAGGAGAAGTAGTTGGGATGGTGGTAGTAGGAGAGGTAGTTGGGGTGGTGGAAGTAGGAGAGGTAGTTAGGATGGTGGTAGTAGGAGAGGTAGTTGGGATGGTGGTAGTAGGAGAGGTAGTTGGGATGGTGGTAGTAGGAGAGGCAGTTGGGATGGTGGTAGTAGGAGAAGTAGTTGGGATGGTGGTAGTAGGAGAGGTAGTTGGGATGGTGGTAGAAGGAGAGGTATTTGGGATGGTGGTAGTAGGAGAGGAAGTTGGGATGGTGGTAGTAGGAGAAGTAGTTGGGATGGTGGTAGTAGGAGAGGCAGTTGGGATGGTGGTAGTAGGAGAGGTAGTTGGGATGGTGGTAGTAGGAGAGGTAGTTGGAATGGTGGTAGTAGGAGAGGTAGTTGGGATGGTGGTAGTAGAAGAGGCAGTTGGGATGGTGGTAGTAGGAGAGGTAGTTGGGATGGTGGAAGTAGAAGAGGCAGTTGGGATGGTGGTAGTAGGAGAGACAGTTGGGATGGTGGTAGTAGGAGAGGTAGTTGGGATGGTGGTAGTAGGAGAGGTAGTTGGGATGGTGGAAGTAGGAGAGGTAGTTGGGAGGGTGGTAGTAGGAGAGGTAGTTGGGATGGTGGTAGTAGGTGAGGTAGTTGGGAGGGTGGTAGTAGGAGAGGTAGTTGGGATGGTGGTAGTAGGAGAGGTAGTTGGGATGGTGGTAGTAGGAGAGGTAGTTGGGATGGTGGTAGTAGGAGAGGTAGTTGGGATGGTGGTAGTAGGAGAGGTAGTTGGGATGGTGGTAGTAGGAGAAGTAGTTGGGATGGTGGTAGTAGGAGAGGTAGTTGGGATGGTGGTAGTAGGAAAAGTAGTTGGAATGGTGGTAGTAGGAGAGGTAGTTGGGAGGGTGGTAGTAGGAGAGGTAGTTGGGATGGTGGTAGTAGGTGAGGTAGTTGGGAGGGTGGTAGTAGGAGGGGTAGTTGGGATGGTGGTGGTAGGAGAGGCAGTTGGGATGGTGGTAGTAGGAGAGGTAGTTGGGATGGTGGTAGTAGGAGAAGTAGTTGGGATGGTGGTAGTAGGAGAGGTAGTTGGGGTGGTGGAAGTAGGAGAGGTAGTTAGGATGGTGGTAGTAGGAGAGGTAGTTGGGATGGTGGTAGTAGGAGAGGTAGTTGGGATGGTGGTAGTAGGAGAGGCAGTTGGGATGGTGGTAGTAGGAGAAGTAGTTGGGATGGTGGTAGTAGGAGAGGTAGTTGGGATGGTGGTAGAAGGAGAGGTAGTTGGGATGGTGGTAGTAGGAGAGGAAGTTGGGATGGTGGTAGTAGGAGAAGTAGTTGGGATGGTGGTAGTAGGAGAGGCAGTTGGGATGGTGGTAGTAGGAGAGGTAGTTGGGATGGTGGTAGTAGGAGAGGTAGTTGGAATGGTGGTAGTAGGTGAGGTAGTTGGGAGGGTGGTAGTAGGAGGGGTAGTTGGGATGGTGGTGGTAGGAGAGGCAGTTGGGATGGTGGTAGTAGGAGAGGTAGTTGGGATGGTGGTAGTAGGAGAAGTAGTTGGGATGGTGGTAGTAGGAGAGGTAGTTGGGGTGGTGGAAGTAGGAGAGGTAGTTAGGATGGTGGTAGTAGGAGAGGTAGTTGGGATGGTGGTAGTAGGAGAGGTAGTTGGGATGGTGGTAGTAGGAGAGGCAGTTGGGATGGTGGTAGTAGGAGAAGTAGTTGGGATGGTGGTAGTAGGAGAGGTAGTTGGGATGGTGGTAGAAGGAGAGGTAGTTGGGATGGTGGTAGTAGGAGAGGAAGTTGGGATGGTGGTAGTAGGAGAAGTAGTTGGGATGGTGGTAGTAGGAGAGGCAGTTGGGATGGTGGTAGTAGGAGAGGTAGTTGGGATGGTGGTAGTAGGAGAGGTAGTTGGAATGGTGGTAGTAGGTGAGGTAGTTGGGAGGGTGGTAGTAGGAGAGGTAGTTGGGATGGTGGTAGTAGGAGAGGTAGTTGGGATGGTGGTAGTAGGAGAGGTAGTTGGGATGGTGGTAGTAGGAGAGGCAGTTGGGATGGTGGTAGTAGGAGAGGTAGTTGGGATGGTGGTAGTAGGAGAGGCAGTTGGGATGGTGGTAGTAGGAGAGGTAGTTGGGATGGTGGTAGTAGGAGAGGTAGTTGGGATGGTGGTAGTAGGAGAGGTAGTTGGGATGGTGGAAGTAGGAGAGGTAGTTGGGAGGGTGGTAGTAGGAGAAGTAGTTGGGATGGTGGTAGTAGGAGAGGTAGTTGGGATGGTGGTAGTAGGAGAGGTAGTTGGAATGGTGGTAGTAGGAGAGGTAGTTGGGATGGTGGTAGTAGAAGAGGCAGTTGGGATGGTGGTAGTAGGAGAGGTAGTTGGGATGGTGGAAGTAGAAGAGGCAGTTGGGATGGTGGTAGTAGGAGAGACAGTTGGGATGGTGGTAGTAGGAGAGGTAGTTGGGATGGTGGTAGTAGGAGAGGTAGTTGGGATGGTGGTAGTAGGAGAGGTAGTTGGGATGGTGGTAGTAGGAGAAGTAGTTGGGATGGTGGTAGTAGGAGAGGTAGTTGGGATGGTGGTAGTAGGAGAGGTAGTTGGAATGGTGGTAGTAGGAGAGGTAGTTGGGATGGTGGTAGTAGGAGAGGTAGTTGGGATGGTGGTAGTAGGAGAGGTAGTTGGGATGGTGGTAGTAGGAGTGGTAGTTGGGAGGGTGGTAGTAGGAGAGGTAGTTGGGATGGTGGTAGTAGGAGAGGTAGTTGAAATGGTGGTAGTAGGTGAGGTAGTTGGGAGGGTGGTAGTAGGAGAGGTAGTTGGGATGGTGGTAGTAGGAGAGGTAGTTGGGATGGTGGTAGTAGGAGAGGTAGTTGGAATGGTGGTAGTAGGTGAGGTAGTTGGGAGGGTGGTAGTAGGAGGGGTAGTTGGGATGGTGGTGGTAGGAGAGGCAGTTGGGATGGTGGTAGTAGGAGAGGTAGTTGGGATGGTGGTAGTAGGAGAAGTAGTTGGGATGGTGGTAGTAGGAGAGGTAGTTGGGGTGGTGGAAGTAGGAGAGGTAGTTAGGATGGTGGTAGTAGGAGAGGTAGTTGGGATGGTGGTAGTAGGAGAGGTAGTTGGGATGGTGGTAGTAGGAGAGGCAGTTGGGATGGTGGTAGTAGGAGAAGTAGTTGGGATGGTGGTAGTAGGAGAGGTAGTTGGGATGGTGGTAGAAGGAGAGGTAGTTGGGATGGTGGTAGTAGGAGAGGAAGTTGGGATGGTGGTAGTAGGAGAAGTAGTTGGGATGGTGGTAGTAGGAGAGGCAGTTGGGATGGTGGTAGTAGGAGAGGTAGTTGGGATGGTGGTAGTAGGAGAGGTAGTTGGAATGGTGGTAGTAGGTGAGGTAGTTGGGAGGGTGGTAGTAGGAGAGGTAGTTGGGATGGTGGTAGTAGGAGAGGTAGTTGGGATGGTGGTAGTAGGAGAGGTAGTTGGGATGGTGGTAGTAGGAGAGGCAGTTGGGATGGTGGTAGTAGGAGAGGTAGTTGGGATGGTGGTAGTAGGAGAGGCAGTTGGGATGGTGGTAGTAGGAGAGGTAGTTGGGATGGTGGTAGTAGGAGAGGTAGTTGGGATGGTGGTAGTAGGAGAGGTAGTTGGGATGGTGGAAGTAGGAGAGGTAGTTGGGAGGGTGGTAGTAGGAGAAGTAGTTGGGATGGTGGTAGTAGGAGAGGTAGTTGGGATGGTGGTAGTAGGAGAGGTAGTTGGAATGGTGGTAGTAGGAGAGGTAGTTGGGATGGTGGTAGTAGAAGAGGCAGTTGGGATGGTGGTAGTAGGAGAGGTAGTTGGGATGGTGGAAGTAGAAGAGGCAGTTGGGATGGTGGTAGTAGGAGAGACAGTTGGGATGGTGGTAGTAGGAGAGGTAGTTGGGATGGTGGTAGTAGGAGAGGTAGTTGGGATGGTGGTAGTAGGAGAGGTAGTTGGGATGGTGGTAGTAGGAGAAGTAGTTGGGATGGTGGTAGTAGGAGAGGTAGTTGGGATGGTGGTAGTAGGAGAGGTAGTTGGAATGGTGGTAGTAGGAGAGGTAGTTGGGATGGTGGTAGTAGGAGAGGTAGTTGGGATGGTGGTAGTAGGAGAGGTAGTTGGGATGGTGGTAGTAGGAGTGGTAGTTGGGAGGGTGGTAGTAGGAGAGGTAGTTGGGATGGTGGTAGTAGGAGAGGTAGTTGGAATGGTGGTAGTAGGTGAGGTAGTTGGGAGGGTGGTAGTAGGAGAGGTAGTTGGGATGGTGGTAGTAGGAGAGGTAGTTGGGATGGTGGTAGTAGGAGAGGTAGTTGGGATGGTGGTAGTAGGAGAGGCAGTTGGGATGGTGGTAGTAGGAGAGGTAGTTGGGATGGTGGTAGTAGGAGAGGCAGTTGGGATGGTGGTAGTAGGAGAAGTAGTTGGGATGGTGGTAGTAGGAGAGGTAGTTGGGATGGTGGTAGTAGGAGAGGTAGTTGGAATGGTGGTAGTAGGAGAGGTAGTTGGGATGGTGGTAGTAGAAGAGGCAGTTGGGATGGTGGTAGTAGGAGAGGCAGTTGGGATGGTGGTAGTAGGAGAGGTAGTTGGGATGGTGGTAGTAGGAGAGGTAGTTGGAATGGTGGTAGTAGGAGAGGTAGTTGGGATGGTGGTAGTAGAAGAGGCAGTTGGGATGGTGGTAGTAGGAGAGGTAGTTGGGATGGTGGAAGTAGAAGAGGCAGTTGGGATGGTGGTAGTAGGAGAGACAGTTGGGATGGTGGTAGTAGGAGAGGTAGTTGGGATGGTGGTAGTAGGAGAGGTAGTTGGGATGGTGGAAGTAGGAGAGGTAGTTGGGAGGGTGGTAGTAGGAGAGGTAGTTGGGATGGTGGTAGTAGGTGAGGTAGTTGGGAGGGTGGTAGTAGGAGAGGTAGTTGGGATGGTGGTAGTAGGAGAGGTAGTTGGGATGGTGGTAGTAGGAGAGGTAGTTGGGATGGTGGTAGTAGGAGAGGTAGTTGGGATGGTGGTAGTAGGAGAGGTAGTTGGGATGGTGGTAGTAGGAGAAGTAGTTGGGATGGTGGTAGTAGGAGAGGTAGTTGGGATGGTGGTAGTAGGAAAAGTAGTTGGAATGGTGGTAGTAGGAGAGGTAGTTGGGAGGGTGGTAGTAGGAGAGGTAGTTGGGATGGTGGTAGTAGGTGAGGTAGTTGGGAGGGTGGTAGTAGGAGGGGTAGTTGGGATGGTGGTGGTAGGAGAGGCAGTTGGGATGGTGGTAGTAGGAGAGGTAGTTGGGATGGTGGTAGTAGGAGAAGTAGTTGGGATGGTGGTAGTAGGAGAGGTAGTTGGGGTGGTGGAAGTAGGAGAGGTAGTTAGGATGGTGGTAGTAGGAGAGGTAGTTGGGATGGTGGTAGTAGGAGAGGTAGTTGGGATGGTGGTAGTAGGAGAGGCAGTTGGGATGGTGGTAGTAGGAGAAGTAGTTGGGATGGTGGTAGTAGGAGAGGTAGTTGGGATGGTGGTAGAAGGAGAGGTAGTTGGGATGGTGGTAGTAGGAGAGGAAGTTGGGATGGTGGTAGTAGGAGAAGTAGTTGGGATGGTGGTAGTAGGAGAGGCAGTTGGGATGGTGGTAGTAGGAGAGGTAGTTGGGATGGTGGTAGTAGGAGAGGTAGTTGGAATGGTGGTAGTAGGTGAGGTAGTTGGGAGGGTGGTAGTAGGAGGGGTAGTTGGGATGGTGGTGGTAGGAGAGGCAGTTGGGATGGTGGTAGTAGGAGAGGTAGTTGGGATGGTGGTAGTAGGAGAAGTAGTTGGGATGGTGGTAGTAGGAGAGGTAGTTGGGGTGGTGGAAGTAGGAGAGGTAGTTAGGATGGTGGTAGTAGGAGAGGTAGTTGGGATGGTGGTAGTAGGAGAGGTAGTTGGGATGGTGGTAGTAGGAGAGGCAGTTGGGATGGTGGTAGTAGGAGAAGTAGTTGGGATGGTGGTAGTAGGAGAGGTAGTTGGGATGGTGGTAGAAGGAGAGGTAGTTGGGATGGTGGTAGTAGGAGAGGAAGTTGGGATGGTGGTAGTAGGAGAAGTAGTTGGGATGGTGGTAGTAGGAGAGGCAGTTGGGATGGTGGTAGTAGGAGAGGTAGTTGGGATGGTGGTAGTAGGAGAGGTAGTTGGAATGGTGGTAGTAGGTGAGGTAGTTGGGAGGGTGGTAGTAGGAGAGGTAGTTGGGATGGTGGTAGTAGGAGAGGTAGTTGGGATGGTGGTAGTAGGAGAGGTAGTTGGGATGGTGGTAGTAGGAGAGGCAGTTGGGATGGTGGTAGTAGGAGAGGTAGTTGGGATGGTGGTAGTAGGAGAGGCAGTTGGGATGGTGGTAGTAGGAGAGGTAGTTGGGATGGTGGTAGTAGGAGAGGTAGTTGGGATGGTGGTAGTAGGAGAGGTAGTTGGGATGGTGGAAGTAGGAGAGGTAGTTGGGAGGGTGGTAGTAGGAGAAGTAGTTGGGATGGTGGTAGTAGGAGAGGTAGTTGGGATGGTGGTAGTAGGAGAGGTAGTTGGAATGGTGGTAGTAGGAGAGGTAGTTGGGATGGTGGTAGTAGAAGAGGCAGTTGGGATGGTGGTAGTAGGAGAGGTAGTTGGGATGGTGGAAGTAGAAGAGGCAGTTGGGATGGTGGTAGTAGGAGAGACAGTTGGGATGGTGGTAGTAGGAGAGGTAGTTGGGATGGTGGTAGTAGGAGAGGTAGTTGGGATGGTGGTAGTAGGAGAGGTAGTTGGGATGGTGGTAGTAGGAGAAGTAGTTGGGATGGTGGTAGTAGGAGAGGTAGTTGGGATGGTGGTAGTAGGAGAGGTAGTTGGAATGGTGGTAGTAGGAGAGGTAGTTGGGATGGTGGTAGTAGAAGAGGCAGTTGGGATGGTGGTAGTAGGAGAGGTAGTTGGGATGGTGGAAGTAGAAGAGGCAGTTGGGATGGTGGTAGTAGGAGAGACAGTTGGGATGGTGGTAGTAGGAAAAGTAGTTGGAATGGTGGTAGTAGGAGAGGTAGTTGGGAGGGTGGTAGTAGGAGAGGTAGTTGGGATGGTGGTAGTAGGTGAGGTAGTTGGGAGGGTGGTAGTAGGAGAGGTAGTTGGGATGGTGGTGGTAGGAGAGGCAGTTGGGATGGTGGTAGTAGGAGAGGTAGTTGGGATGGTGGTAGTAGGAGAAGTAGTTGGGATGGTGGTAGTAGGAGAGGTAGTTGGGGTGGTGGAAGTAGGAGAGGTAGTTAGGATGGTGGTAGTAGGAGAGGTAGTTGGGATGGTGGTAGTAGGAGAGGTAGTTGGGATGGTGGTAGTAGGAGAGGCAGTTGGGATGGTGGTAGTAGGAGAAGTAGTTGGGATGGTGGTAGTAGGAGAGGTAGTTGGGATGGTGGTAGAAGGAGAGGTAGTTGGGATGGTGGTAGTAGGAGAGGAAGTTGGGATGGTGGTAGTAGGAGAAGTAGTTGGGATGGTGGTAGTAGGAGAGGCAGTTGGGATGGTGGTAGTAGGAGAGGTAGTTGGGATGGTGGTAGTAGGAGAGGTAGTTGGAATGGTGGTAGTAGGAGAGGTAGTTGGGATGGTGGTAGTAGAAGAGGCAGTTGGGATGGTGGTAGTAGGAGAGGTAGTTGGGATGGTGGAAGTAGAAGAGGCAGTTGGGATGGTGGTAGTAGGAGAGACAGTTGGGATGGTGGTAGTAGGAGAGGTAGTTGGGATGGTGGTAGTAGGAGAGGTAGTTGGGATGGTGGAAGTAGGAGAGGTAGTTGGGAGGGTGGTAGTAGGAGAGGTAGTTGGGATGGTGGTAGTAGGTGAGGTAGTTGGGAGGGTGGTAGTAGGAGAGGTAGTTGGGATGGTGGTAGTAGGAGAGGTAGTTGGGATGGTGGTAGTAGGAGAGGTAGTTGGGATGGTGGTAGTAGGAGAGGTAGTTAAGATGGTGGTAGTAGGAGAGGTAGTTGGGATGGTGGTAGTAGGAGAAGTAGTTGGGATGGTGGTAGTAGGAGAGGTAGTTGGGATGGTGGTAGTAGGAAAAGTAGTTGGAATGGTGGTAGTAGGAGAGGTAGTTGGGAGGGTGGTAGTAGGAGAGGTAGTTGGGATGGTGGTAGTAGGTGAGGTAGTTGGGAGGGTGGTAGTAGGAGAGGTAGTTGGGATGGTGGTAGTAGGAGAGGTAGTTGGGATGGTGGTAGTAGGAGAGGTAGTTGGGATGGTGGTAGTAGGAGAGGCAGTTGGGATGGTGGTAGTAGGAGAGGTAGTTGGGATGGTGGTAGTAGGAGAGGCAGTTGGGATGGTGGTAGTAGGAGAGGTAGTTGGGATGGTGGTAGTAGGAGAGGTAGTTGGAATGGTGGTAGTAGGAGAGGTAGTTGGGATGGTGGTAGTAGGAGAGGTAGTTGGGATGGTGGTAGTAGGAGAAGTAGTTGGGATGGTGGTAGTAGGAGAGGTAGTTGGGATGGTGGTAGTAGGAAAAGTAGTTGGAATGGTGGTAGTAGGAGAGGTAGTTGGGAGGGTGGTAGTAGGAGAGGTAGTTGGGATGGTGGTAGTAGGTGAGGTAGTTGGGAGGGTGGTAGTAGGAGAGGTAGTTGGGATGGTGGTAGTAGGAGAGGTAGTTGGGATGGTGGTAGTAGGAGAGGTAGTTGGGATGGTGGTAGTAGGAGAGGCAGTTGGGATGGTGGTAGTAGGAGAGGTAGTTGGGATGGTGGTAGTAGGAGAGGCAGTTGGGATGGTGGTAGTAGGAGAGGTAGTTGGGATGGTGGTAGTAGGAGAGGTAGTTGGAATGGTGGTAGTAGGAGAGGTAGTTGGGATGGTGGTAGTAGAAGAGGCAGTTGGGATGGTGGTAGAAGGAGAGGTAGTTGGGATGGTGGAAGTAGAAGAGGCAGTTGGGATGGTGGTAGTAGGAGAGACAGTTGGGATGGTGGTAGTAGGAGAGGTAGTTGGGATGGTGGTAGTAGGAGAGGTAGTTGGGATGGTGGAAGTAGGAGAGGTCGTTGGGAGGGTGGTAGTAGGAGAGGTAGTTGGGATGGTGGTAGTAGGTGAGGTAGTTGGGAGGGTGGTAGTAGGAGAGGTAGTTGGGATGGTGGTAGTAGGAGAGGTAGTTGGGATGGTGGTAGTAGGAGAGGTAGTTGGGATGGTGGTAGTAGGAGAGGTAGTTGGGATGGTGGTAGTAGGAGAGGTAGTTGGGATGGTGGAAGTAGGAGAGGTAGTTGGGAGGGTGGTAGTAGGAGAGGTAGTTGGGATGGTGGTAGTAGGTGAGGTAGTTGGGAGGGTGGTAGTAGGAGAGGTAGTTGGGATGGTGGTAGTAGGAGAGGTAGTTGGGATGGTGGTAGTAGGAGAGGTAGTTGGGATGGTGGTAGTAGGAGTGGTAGTTGGGAGGGTGGTAGTAGGAGAGGTAGTTGGGATGGTGGTAGTAGGAGAGGTAGTTGGGATGGTGGTAGTAGGAGAGGTAGTTGGGATGGTGGTAGTAGGAGAGGTAGTTGGGATGGTGGTAGTAGGATAGGCAGTTGGGATGGTGGTAGTAGGAGAGGTAGTTGGGATGGTGGTAGTAGGAGAGGTAGTTGGGATGGTGGTAGTAGGAGAGGTAGTTGGGATGGTGGTAGTAGGAGAGGTAGTTGGGATGGTGGTAGTAGGAGAGGTAGTTGGGATAGTGGTAGTAGGAGAGGCAGTTGGGAGGGTGGTAGTAGGAGTGGTAGTTGGGATGGTGGTAGTAGAAGAGGTAGTTAGAATGGTGGTAGTAGGAGAGGTAGTTGGGATGGTGGTAGTAGAAGAGGTAGTTGGGATGGTGGTAGTAGGAGAGGCAGTTGGGAGGGTGGTAGTAGGAGAGGTAGTTGGGATGGTGGTAGTAGGAGAGGTAGTTGGGGTGGTGGAAGTAGGAGAGGTAGTTAGGATGGTGGTAGTAGGAGAGGTAGTTGGGATGGTGGTAGTAGAAGAGGTAGTTGGGATGGTGGTAGTAGGAGAGGCAGTTGGGATGGTGGTAGTAGGAGAGGCAGTTGGGAGGGTGGTAGTAGGAGTGGTAGTTGGGATGGTGGTAGTAGAAGAGGTAGTTAGAATGGTGGTAGTAGGAGAGGTAGTTGGGATGGTGGAAGTAGGAGAGGTAGTTGGGAGGGTGGTAGTAGGTGAGGTAGTTGGGAGGGTGGTAGTAGGAGAGGTAGTTGGGATGGTGGTAGTAGGAGAGGTAGTTGGGATGGTGGTAGTAGGAGAGGTAGTTGGGATGGTGGTAGTAGGAGAGGTAGTTGGGATGGTGGTAGTAGGAGAGGTAGTTGGGATGGTGGAAGTAGGAGAGGTAGTTGGGAGGGTGGTAGTAGGAGAGGTAGTTGGGATGGTGGTAGTAGGTGAGGTAGTTGGGAGGGTGGTAGTAGGAGAGGTAGTTGGGATGGTGGTAGTAGGAGAGGTAGTTGGGATGGTGGTAGTAGGAGAGGTAGTTGGGATGGTGGTAGTAGGAGTGGTAGTTGGGAGGGTGGTAGTAGGAGAGGTAGTTGGGATGGTGGTAGTAGGAGAGGTAGTTGGGATGGTGGTAGTAGGAGAGGTAGTTGGGATGGTGGTAGTAGGAGAGGTAGTTGGGATGGTGGTAGTAGGATAGGCAGTTGGGATGGTGGTAGTAGGAGAGGTAGTTGGGATGGTGGTAGTAGGAGAGGTAGTTGGGATGGTGGTAGTAGGAGAGGTAGTTGGGATGGTGGTAGTAGGAGAGGTAGTTGGGATGGTGGTAGTAGGAGAGGTAGTTGGGATGGTGGTAGTAGGAGAGGCAGTTGGGAGGGTGGTAGTAGGAGTGGTAGTTGGGATGGTGGTAGTAGAAGAGGTAGTTAGAATGGTGGTAGTAGGAGAGGTAGTTGGGATGGTGGTAGTAGAAGAGGTAGTTGGGATGGTGGTAGTAGGAGAGGCAGTTGGGAGGGTGGTAGTAGGAGAGGTAGTTGGGATGGTGGTAGTAAGAGAGGTAGTTGGGGTGGTGGAAGTAGGAGAGGTAGTTAGGATGGTGGTAGTAGGAGAGGTAGTTGGGATGGTGGTAGTAGAAGAGGTAGTTGGGATGGTGGTAGTAGGAGAGGCAGTTGGGATGGTGGTAGTAGGAGAGGCAGTTGGGAGGGTGGTAGTAGGAGTGGTAGTTGGGATGGTGGTAGTAGAAGAGGTAGTTAGAATGGTGGTAGTAGGAGAGGTAGTTGGGATGGTGGTAGTAGAAGAGGTAGTTGGGATGGTGGTAGTAGGAGAGGTAGTTGGGATGGTGGAAGTAGAAGAGGCAGTTGGGATGGTGGTAGTAGGAGAGACAGTTGGGATGGTGGTAGTAGGAGAGGTAGTTGGGATGGTGGTAGTAGGAGAGGTAGTTGGGATGGTGGAAGTAGGAGAGGTAGTTGGGAGGGTGGTAGTAGGAGAGGTAGTTGGGATGGTGGTAGTAGGTGAGGTAGTTGGGAGGGTGGTAGTAGGAGAGGTAGTTGGGATGGTGGTAGTAGGAGAGGTAGTTGGGATGGTGGTAGTAGGAGAGGTAGTTGGGATGGTGGTAGTAGGAGAGGTAGTTGGGATGGTGGTAGTAGGAGAGGTAGTTGGGATGGTGGAAGTAGGAGAGGTAGTTGGGAGGGTGGTAGTAGGAGAGGTAGTTGGGATGGTGGTAGTAGGTGAGGTAGTTGTGGGTGTGGTAGTAGGAGAGGTAGTTGGGATGGTGGTAGTAGGAGAGGTAGTTGGGATGGTGGTAGTAGGAGAGGTAGTTGGGATGGTGGTAGTAGGAGTGGTAGTTGGGAGGGTGGTAGTAGGAGAGGTAGTTGGGATGGTGGTAGTAGGAGAGGTAGTTGGGATGGTGGTAGTAGGAGAGGTAGTTGGGATGGTGGTAGTAGGAGAGGTAGTTGGGATGGTGGTAGTAGGATAGGCAGTTGGGATGGTGGTAGTAGGAGAGGTAGTTGGGATGGTGGTAGTAGGAGAGGTAGTTGGGATGGTGGTAGTAGGAGAGGTAGTTGGGATGGTGGTAGTAGGAGAGGTAGTTGGGATGGTGGTAGTAGGAGAGGTAGTTGGGATGGTGGTAGTAGGAGAGGCAGTTGGGAGGGTGGTAGTAGGAGTGGTAGTTGGGATGGTGGTAGTAGAAGAGGTAGTTAGAATGGTGGTAGTAGGAGAGGTAGTTGGGATGGTGGTAGTAGAAGAGGTAGTTGGGATGGTGGTAGTAGGAGAGGCAGTTGGGAGGGTGGTAGTAGGAGAGGTAGTTGGGATGGTGGTAGTAAGAGAGGTAGTTGGGATGGTGGTGGTAGGAGAGATAGTTGGGATGGTGGTAGTAGGAGAGGTAGTTGGGATGGTGGTAGTAGGAGAGGTAGTTGGGATGGTGGTGGTAGGAGAGATAGTTGGGATGGTGGTAGTAGGAGAGGTAGTTGGGATGGTGGTAGTAGGAGAGGTAGTTGGGATGGTGGTAGTAGGAGAGGTAGT
>OX030971.1:3507712-3522712 GCA_943735955.1 Piscicola geometra | reverse complement strand
GAATAAGAATATAGAACTAATGAATAAGAATATAGAACTAATGAATATGAATATAGAGCTAATGAATAAGAATATAGAGCTAATGAATAAGAATATAGAGCTAATGAATAAGAATATAGAGCTAATGAATAAGAATATAGAGCTAATGAATAAGAATATAGAGCTAATGAATAAGACTATAGAACTAATGAATAATAATAAGCCTAATAATACTGATAGAAATAATATAAAACTATTGGGAAAGAATAGAAAAAGAATGAATATAATAATTTTAAATGGTAACATAGCCATTAAAACGGCAGCAGCAAAGCGATGAAATGAAAAGGGTGAAGGAGAATAGGAAGCAATAACAATGAGGCATGAGCCATTTCAGAAGCAAACAACCCCAACAACAACAACCTGTCGAAGTCGATCTTGAGCCACTGGCACTTTGCCAACTTTTCAGGCACCCTCTCCCACTTCAACCCCTCTTCCTTCTTCACCATCACTATCAACACCGCCGTCGCTGTCTGCTTGTATGTGCATTTCTGTGGTTGTGGTTGTAGTGAGATGGTGAGGTTTGAGGTTGTGTCGAGTGGTTTGATAATGCTGTGTTTAGAGACCAACCAAAAGAAAACTTTTTAATTTGGCCGAAAGCGAAATTAGGCCGAAATTAAAATTCCATTTTCGACCTAAACCGAAATTATAATCAGATTTTCGGCCGAAACCGAAACCGAAATTTTTCCCAACTTTTATTAAAAACAAAAAAAAAGTATTTAACGATGATAATGCCAGTTTAATAAGAAAAACAAAAAAAACGTATATGTAAGCCAAAAAATAAAAGTTTTTCATCAACAAAAATGGTCTACATAAGTAAGTGTTTATTAAAAAAATAGTATTTAACGATGACAATTTCTGTTTAATAATTAAATCCAAACAAACGAATATTGTAATCCAGAAATAAAGGTTTTTAAACATTTTCACCAAGAAGGTTGCTGCGACGATCTGCGTAGATTTGCCCTGCAGAACTAAACAGTTGTTCGCTTGCGACACTTGATGGGGGTGCAGATAAGTATTTTCGAGCAGCAGGCAAGACATGAATATTGACTGCAATACGCAAAAATGTTGGATGTTTTTTTGATTCTAGGCTCTTTAAGATACGCCTGCTTTTATTTTTAAATTTATGAATCGAAGCCAAATCTTCTCGGGTTTACGATTTATATACAGTGTTTATCCAAGCAAGGATATCTAGAATTCCAGATGTTTTTATATCTTATTTGAACAATTAGTCTTATCACACCCATAAATCAATCAACCACGATATCTAATAGATATCTAATAGAGATGAGAATCGAACCCAAACTTAATAGTTCGAGTTCGATTGAGGATATACAGATACTTACTTTTGACAATAACATTTTTGTAAACAATTTATATATAAAAAAATTTCTTAAAAAAAGTTTTGTTAAATATCACAATTGAACGTATGCCAATTAACTTAAATTTCAAAACAATGGTTGTTGTTCCAGATGCTTGTATATGTTATTCGAACAATTAGTCTGATGACACCCATAAATCAATGAACCACGATATCTAATAGATATCTAATAAAGATGAGAATCGAACCCAAACTTAATAGTTCGAGTTTGATTGAGGATCTACAGATCTATCAGATAAACTACATAAATAAATAAAAATTTCAGTTTTTCGGTAAATATGAGATCTATTTCGGCCGAAACCGAAATTGAGCCAAAATTACAAAATAATTTTTGGCCGAAACCGAAAAATTGCTGAAACTAAGAAAATTAATAAATTTGGGCGCCGAAACCGAGCAGAATTTCGGTCGGTTTCTAGCTGTGTTTGATGGTGGTGGTATGAAGAAAAGGTGGTAGAAATATGGTGGTGGTGGTGATGATGGTTGTGTGGTATAAAAGTGGTGGTGATTGTGGTTGGGGGTGGTATGGTGTGAAGGAGATTTGGTGTGAAGTTAGTAATGGTGTTGATGGGGTGCTGGTGGTGGTAGTAGTATTGGTGCGAGGGTTGATGGCAGATTAATGATATCTATCTGATTTACAGTTAATAGAATTATCATTATTATTACTAGAAATGCTCATATTATTATCAACATTTTAATAATAATAATACGATTAATAATAATAATACGATTAATAATAATATGATTAATAATAATATAATAAATAATAATATGATTAATAATAATATGATTAATAATAATATAATAAATAATAATATGATTAATAATAATATGATTAATAATAATATGATTAATAATAATATGATTAATAATAATATGATTAATAATAATATGATTAATAATAATATGATTAATAATAATATGATTAATAATAATATGATTAATAATAATATGATTAATAATAATATGATTAATAATAATATGATTAATAATAATATGATTAATAATAATATGATTAATAATAATATGATTAATAATAATATGATTAATAATAATATGGTTAATAATAATATGATTAATAATAATATGATTAATAATAATATGATTAATAATAATATGATTAATAATAATATGATTAATAATAATATGATTAATAATAATATGATTAATAATAATATGATTAATAATAATATGATTAATAATAATATGATTAATAATAATATGATTAATAATAATATGATTAATAATAATATGATTAATGATAATATTATTAATAATAATATGATTAATAATAATATGATTAATAATAATATGATTAATAATAATATGATTAATAATAATATGATTAATAATAATATGAATAATAATAATATGATTAATAATAATATGATTGATAATAATATGATTAATAATAATATGATTAATAATAATATGATTAATAATAATATGATTAATAATAATATGATTAATAATAATATGATTAATAATAATATGATTAATAATAATATGATTAATAATAATATGATTAATAATAATATTATTAATAATAATATGATTAATAATAATTAGAGCTGTGCTTCAATCCACGTTAACTTTCGATTAACGCGTTAACCTTGAAGATTTGCAACAGAACTTCAAGGGGGTGGAAAACACTTGAGATTTTCAACCGACTTACTTGCATTTTGTCACTTTACACAAGAAATATGCACTTCAGAAGATGGTCCAGCTCATGTCATTCGATTCACACACAAAATTCTTTCCAAATTGGAGCAGAGAATAAATAATCAGAATATCCAATGGTCAAGAATTGCCATAATTAGACCCCCGATTTAAAAATTGTTTTCAAAAAATGAAAGAGTTGAAGAAACTATAAGAAATGAAAACCTCAAAAACTAAACAGCCTTCACCGAACAAAAGACTACGAACATATGTAACTTCAGATTCTGAAGATGAAGATACCTCAATGATTACTAAGTCAATCATTAAACGATATAGAAAAGAATCTGAGGTAGGCTTTGAGAGTTGTCCTCTTGTTTGGTGGCAACAACACGAAGAGACATATCCGACAATTGCGAAACTGACAAGAAAGTACTTGTCATCTCCTGCAAGTATAGTTCCAAGTATAGTTCTTATTCAGCTTGTCAGGACACATAGTTTGCAAGAAAAAGAGTCTTTTTAGATCCAACTAATGTTGAAAAACTAATGTGTGAAAATTGCATTTTTTATCATTTATGGATTCCTTTTTTTGCTTAAAAATGTAGATTAACTTATTTTACAATTCTGATACAATTTTTACAACATTTTAAAGAAAAAAATTTTAAATACTATTTTATAATAATGTCAAAATTGCTAAAAACATTGCGTTATAATACGATTAACGCACGATTAAAATTTTTAATCGAACGATTAACGGCGATTAAATTTGTTACTCGTTGAACAGCTCTTATAATAATATGATTAATAATACGATTAATAATAAAGATAATAATTTTTTTAAATAATAAAGATAATAATTTTTTTAAATAATAAAGATAATAATTTTTTCAATAATAAAGAACTTATATAATAAAAATAAATAATAAAAATAAAATTATTCTTATTATTGTTGTTGTTATTACTGTAACCTTGCTGTCGATGGGGTGGAGAAGGTTGATGCTGAAGGAGTAGTCGTTGACGCCTGTGATGCCCTTGCCTCTGTGTGTGTGTGTGTGTGTGTGTGTGTGTAAGAGTGTGTGTGTGTGTGTGTGTGTGTGTGTGTGTGTGTGTGTGTGTGTGTGTGCGTGTGTGTATGTGGATGGATGTGTCTAATGAAGGTAGTGCACGCGTAGAAGGCTTGGTGAATTGGTGGTTTAGGGTGGTGCATTAGTAGATAGATGAGTGGATTGTTGGATGGGTAGATGGGTGCGTTGTTAAAACATGTGTAGGTGCATTGATGGATAGATGGGTGAGTGGACAGATAGAGAGATGGGTAGGTGGATTGGTGGATGGGTGGGTGTATAGTGGGTAGATAGTTGGGTGATGGTTGGATGGATAGATGGGTAGGGGTAGATGGGCTGGTAGGTGCATAAATGGGTGGTGCATACATAGATTGGTGGGAGGGTGTATAGATAGATGAGTGGGTAGATTGGTGTATAGATAGATGAGTGGGTAGATTGGTGTATAGATAGGTGAGTGGGTAGTGCATTCATGGGTAGATAAACGAGTATTTGTTGTTGGCGTCCTTCAGTCTAGGTAGACAATGGACTTTTCGCCCCGGAGAGAAATTTTCGCTGCTGGTCGCAGATCGCTGCTGTTTTTATTTTCTGCGGGAGCGCTTTTCACTGGCAAGCCAACGATTACCTGCTTCCCCCGCATTGTCAGCATCTTGTTGCTCCAAACTCTTGGTGACAGCCTGGCAAAGGTTTTCGAAGCTTTGCCGATCCTCTGGTTCAGTTCTGCAACTAGTGAGAAGTCATCAGTGACTGTCGAACCAAGGTAGGTAAACTGGCTGACGACTTCCAGAGCATAGTTGTTGATAGTGATGTGAGGTCGTTTGGCGTGCATTGTTTTCTTGAGGCTGATTTGTAAGCTAAACTCATCGCATGCCTTGGAAAACCTGTCGAGCAGTCTTTGCAGTTTTGCTTCAGTGTGGGTGACCAGTGCTGCATCATCCGCAAACAGCATATCTCTTATCGTCACTTTTCGTATTTTGCTTTTTGCCTTCAGACGAGCCAGGTTGAAAAGACTGCCATCTGATCGGGAATGAAGATATACACTTTCTGTTGATGCTCCAAAGGCACGTTTCAGCATAACAGCGAAGAAGATGCCGAAGAGAGTGGGAGCGAGAACACAGCCTTGTTTGACGCCACTGCGGATTTAAAAAGCACTTCATGTCGACCCATCACACTGCACAGTGCTTTTCATATTGTCATGAAACGACTTTATCACGCTCAGGAGCTTTGGTGGGCAGCCAATCTTTGCCAGAATGTTGAAGAGTCCATCCCTACTGACAAGATCAAACGCTTTGGTCAGATCTAGGAAAGCTATAAAAAGGGGTTTGTGTTGTTCTCTGCCTTTTTCTTGCAGTTGTCTGAGTGTGAAGATCATATCTATAGTAGACCTTTCAGCGCGAAACCCAGCTTGTGATTCTGGATACACCCTATCAGCAAGCTTCTGTAATCTTTTTAGGACTACACGTGCGAACACTTTGCCTACGACACTGAGGAGAGATATTCCTCTGTAGTTGTTGCAATCACTTCTCTCGCCCTTGTTCTTGTATAAAGTTATTATTTTTGCGTCTCTCATGTCCTGAGGTACAGTTCCTTCTTCCCAGCATTGGCAGAGAAGACTGTGCAGTTGTTCTAGGAGGGCTGTGCTACCGCATTTGATGACTTCTGGTGGTATGCCATCAGCCCCTGGAGCTTTCCCTGAAGACAAACTTTCAATAGCCTTCTTTAATTCTGTAACACTGGGCTTTTCATCTAGTTCCATCATGAGTGGAAGAGTTTCAACTGCGGCAAGGGCTTCTTTGCTCACGTGATTTTGCTTGGAGTATAGGTCGGAGTAGTGTTCTACCCAGCGGTCCATCTGCTTGCACTTATCGTCTATGATTGCACCAGTGGCAGACTTAAGTGGGGCTATGGTCTTCATAGTGCGACCGGTCGCTTTTTAAATGCCGTCGTACATGCCCTTGATGTCTCCAGTATCGGATGATTGTTGAATCTTTTGGCATAGCTGAAGCCAGTAGTCATTAGCGCATTTTCTTGCTAATTTCTGCACTGCACTCTTGGAGGATCTGTACGCCTGTAAACTCTTTTGGCTGGGATGTAGCTTGTACTCCAGATGAGTTCTGCGGCGTTCTTCTATAGCTGGAGTGAGTGTGAAGGAGTGGGCTTCAAACCAATCGCTGTTTTTGTTCTGTTTCTTTCAAAGACTTTGGACGCAGCCTTGTATACCGTTTCCCTAATATGGTCCCAACGTTCTTTGGCTGTTCCATCAGGAGGTTTTAAGTGGAACAAGTCCAAGAGATCTTGGTTAAACTGTGCCACTTTGTCTGGGTGGTTTGTTTTGCTCCCATCGATTCGGGGTTTTTCTTCAGGCCTGGACCGGTGAACTTTCTTGGGCTGGAGTCTCAGTTTGCAACAGACCAGAGAATGATCGGTATCACAATCAGCACTGTGATAGGTGCAAGTATGTAGTACACTTTTCAGAAAAGATTGCCGGATGATGATCAGGTCGAGCTGGTGCCAGTGATTAGATCGTGGGTGTCTCCACGAAACTTTATGCTGTGGTTTTGTCTGAAAAAAAGTGTTGGTGATGCTGAGATTGTGATATGAGCACATCTCCAAGAGTTGCTGTCCATTTTCATTCATCTTTCCGACACCAAATTTACCAAGACATGGGGACCAAGAGTAATGATCATCACCCACTCTTGCATTAAAGTCACCCAGCAGTATTAGTTGTTCTTCTTTAGGGATTTTGTTAAGGAACAAATCTAGCTGGTCATAGAAGTCGTCTTTGGAATCACTTGTTGCGTTAAGGGTTGGTGCATAGGCACTGATGAGATTGACTGGCCCAGAAGTGGTGTGGAGACGGAGTGATAGAAGTCTTTCAGTTCCTTTTTGGCAAGGTTCTATCATTTCCAGCAGATGGTTCTGGACTGCAAAACCAACGCCGTACTCTCTGTTGTGTTCAGCCCTTTACTCTTGAAAAAAGGATGTGTAACCTTTTCTCTAAGACTTCCAAAATCAGCTAGCCGAGTCTCCTGCAGTGTGGCAATGTCGGCATGGAGTCTCACGAGTTCATCGTTGTCTTTCTGATCATCTGGAGGTCTTGAGATAGCCCTGGTGTGAGTTTTCTCACATTCCAGGTGCCCAGTTTCAAGGCATGTGTTTTTGTTTTGTTTTTGTTAATCTTGTTTGTCGAGTGTTGCAGCACTCTGAGCCCAACGCACCCAGTAGGGCAGGCAGACTGTGATGGAACAACACCTATTTGACTGGGGACTGCCCAGTTTGAGGCGGGCGGTAGTTGTAAATAAGACATGGCGATCTCTCCCACCGTCGGAGGCAAACATATGACTTATAACCAGTAAACTACTACTTCCGTGTTTTTTCAACGCTTTTAGCAAAGCTGGAGTGACCTCTCCAGGGCGTAAGCCTGGGCAAAATAATATGGAAGGTAAGTTGTGGCCCATGCAGCAGACCCCCCCTCTCCACGCTTGATGGTGAGTCCAAGGGAAAGACAAAGCCGATACATCTTGGAACCATCAGCGTCGCAGGAGTTGAGAGACTGAAGGGGTAATAGCACTTGTCTAGGGTGCTTCCCTGGACTAGTGGTAGAGTGGGGATGTCTTACTTCCCCATACAGGTAAGACACATGTCCACTGCTCCTGGGTTGGTTTTTGACACTAAAAATGTGTTCATCCACCCTTTATCAGTTTTTGATCTTCATGCTGTTGGGTAATCCAGATACCCTCCACACCAAAAAGTCTGATTCATTGTGATAAGATGGTGGAGGGTCAGTTTAGTCACCGACCACGACACAGGTTGGACTAGGTTACGTGGCAATAGTAGCAGGTTGATGAGTAGATGAGTAGGTAGATGGGTACATACATGACTGGAGGGAAATGCATGCATGATGTTGCATATATGGGAGATGCATGGGTGGATAGATGGATGGATGAAAGCATGCATAAAAGAATAAATTAAGATGAATGGATGAATGTAGAAACCTGCATTTGAAGGCGATAGACTTCACCTTGAAATCCACAACTGGTTTCTGATTGCAAAATTTAATGCATTCAGAAATTCACAAATTAATCATTCAAATTTCAATAATAATATTATGTGATTAATATTACATAATGATTAATCACATAATAATATTATTATTATTTAAATTTTAAATGAGTTATGAAATAGAAGCTTCTGGAAATCATCAACTTACCGATTCAATATCTGAGACATTGACACGTAGAAAAACAGATTGCTTATTTTGCCCCCAAAATACAAATGGTTTTAAGCCATCGCCAGACATTTTTGAGATTATATATAGTTTGAAACATCCACACAATTTTCAATAATGGATCTAGGAGTGAACTTAGTTTCTCTTTTCATATTTATTTTTTTCTTAAGACAAAAAATTGTAGAAAAATATTTAATAAATAAATAATTACTTTTTTTTTTTTAATTTATCATTTAAATATGTCAATAAAAAAGTATTTTATGTCTCTGTCGTAAATATTTATAATTTGTAGCTATTTCTTTACACTGTAAAGTTTACACTGTTTACACTGTAAAGTTAACACTGTTTACCTCAATAGATTGAATAATGCCATTATTATAATGGTAAATCAATATCAGCCTATAACTACACTTCTTAAGTAGGGAGGGTGCTTTGACATCTCTCAAATCAAATTTTATATTTATATTTAAACAATAATTTATTTGAATCTCAAAACTTTAAATTTTTTCATATTATACAGCTTTTTGGGTTAGTGTTTTTGAATCTCTTCTATTAGTTATTATTTCATGTCATAGGGTTAGGCCCCAACCGTTAGGGTTATTAAAGATATTACTTCAACTTTGAAGTTAATAATAAAAAATCAAAAGTTAAAATAATATATTATTCATCTACTAATTTAAAAATCTAATTTTTAAATTTTAATTCAAGATGATGGAACAAGAGAGCAACTACACCAATCCAGCCTACATCAACAATCCCACCTACAACAACCACAACATTACCACTATCACCTCCACTACTCCACCAGCCACCATCTTCAACCCCATCACTGTGAAGGTTCCTAAGAGAGTTGTCTTCTTTAGTGATGGTTGCAAGGTGGAGTACGATGGTGATCATGATGATGGTGGCATGAAGAAAGAAGAAGAGGATGAAGAAGAAAAGGTATGATGATTAAATGGTGTTAGGATGTGTGATGATGGAGGGATTATTGGGTTTAATTTTAAAAAAATATTTTATCTTATTTTAAAATCTCGACAATATTTTCCTATAGACTCCACAGAGCTGGCCAGCATACATACTGTCCAGTGAGTCACTCTATAGCACACACACAAACACACACACACACATTTACACACTAAAACTCACACACACAAACACACACAGCCTCGTCCCCTTTCTCACACACACACCCACACACACACATGCATACACAGAGGTGGACGAAGTGGGGGAGCGACTGGCCTTCATGTTAGGTATCACGAGTCCCAAGTACCAGTACGCACTCAATGAGTACCACAGGAGGAAGAAGGAGGTCAACATCATCATCACCATCATCTTCAACATCATGATTATCCCTTGATATCATCATCACCACCATCATCATCACCATCTTCATCATCATGATTATCCCCTGATATCATCATCACTACCATCATCATAATCACCCCCACCATCATCATTATCCCCAGTATCATCATTGTCATCATCATCATCACCATTTACACCACCACCATCATCACCACTACAGGAAGAAGAGGACAAGGAATTGGCAGTGAGAGAGAGGGCAGCCTGGAAGGAGAACATGGTGAAGCGGAAACAAATGAAAGACTCTCAATCTGGCACAAAAGATCCTGAATATGAAAAAGATAACAAAGATAATAATAATAAATATTCGAACCAAAGATATGAAAACAAAGAAGGGGAGGAAGTATAAGTTATTTGTGTGGATGAGGTGTTGGTGAAGGAAGATGGTGGTGGGGAGGTTGGGGAGGTGAAGAGGGGTGGTGGCGGGGGTGGTGGTAGCGTAAATGGTAGTGAGAGAAATCGGGAAAGAGGTGGTGATGATAAGAGTAATGAAAATGATGAGTATAACAGAAAGTACTGATGATGATGATGATGGTGATGATGATGATGATGATGATGATGATGATGATGATGATGATGATGATGATGATGATGATGATGATGTTAGTGAGGGTGATGGCTTTATGCTTAAACTGCAGTGCATTAATCTACGCTGAAGACTAATCCATGTTGTGATTTTGTTAATCACCATTATTGTTTGTTATAATTGCCTATTCATATAACCTATTATGATTATTATTTTTCATTATTATGATGATTTATTATTATTATTTTACTTTTTTATTGTTCTCATTTATTATTATTATTTTCATTATTATTTGTATGATGATTTATGATGATGATTATGATTATTTATCTCCTTGCCTGAAGCGCACACCAACAACTCCACATAATTACGTATCTCAAAGTCCACTTGCCTTCCAAATATAAAAATATTAACAATTATAATAAAACTGATTGTAAATAAAAGATAATAATAACAATTAGTGTACTAATGGTACTAGAAGATGCTATAGTAGAACTAGTAGTAGTAGTAGTAGTAGTAGTAGTAGTAGTAGTAGTAGTAGTAGTAGTAGTAGTAGTAGTAGTAGTAGTAGTAGTAGTAGTAGTAGTAGAAGTAGAAGTAGTAGTAGTAGTAGTAGTGGCAGCAAAGCCCTTCACAACCTGGTCTCAATTAGGAGTAGGGAGGGCATGTGGTATATGAGGCAGATGTCATGCATACAGAATAGGTTATATAAGGCAGTGGTGGTGCTTGTAGAGGTTGCATAGGATGAACTATTACACAGTGTTATGTAATAAGGAGCTGGATAGGTGATGATGATGATGATGATGGTTCCGTCTTATTATGATGGATTGCATGCATGGAAAAAAGACAAACTTGATTAACTGATACTACAACTATTACCAATACTACTACTACAACTACTTCTAATACTAGTTTTTCTTCAACATTATTGCTACTAAAGTTACGACAATATGTTACAACTGCCACCTACTAATACAACTTCTTCAGCAAAAGGAGGTCCATCTCGGTCAAATGATCATTATCATAGTTATCATTGATGTGATCAATATCATGATTATCATTGTTATCATTGATGTGATAATGATTATTTAATATTCACTGCACAGTCATCAAACTTGTTCACCCTCCGTTTAGATTCCTTCGAAGGGAACAGCATAATCAACAACGACACTCCCACTCAAACAACTAACAAAGCTTACACCACTTATATCAACAAAACAAACACCACCAACAACACCACCAACAACCCCAACAATAACGCAACCAACAACCCCAACAACACCACCAACAACCCCAACAATAACGCAACCAACAACCCCAACAACACCACCAACAACCCCAACAACACCACCAACAACCCCAACAACACCACCAACAACCCCAACAACACCACCAACAACCCCAACAACACCACCAACAACCCCAACAACACCACCAACAACACCAAAGCCTTCCAACCTTTCACATTCAGCAAGACAGCCACTAACTACCGTAAACTTACCACCACCAACCACCTCTTCTCCACCGCCAAAAAGAAGATGAAAAATGTCGCTAAAGGTGCTCTCAAACCGACAATGACGTCATCATTATCATCACCACCCTTCTCAACTACAACAACGCCAACGTCATCAGTACCATCACCAGCCTTCCAAAATACAACTAAAAAAACATCACTATCATCACGATCTTTCACAACCACAACTATAACGACCACAACGACATTATTATCATCACCACCCAATTTAAATACAACAACTACAACGACATCACTATCATCACCACCCTCCCCAACTACAACTTCAAAAGGAACATTACAAGCAACTACAACTTCAACACCTATTAGAAGAACGACAATAAAAACAACTGGTTGTGGTGCAAAGCTTACCACACCAGCAACAACCACAACATCTACAGATTCAACGTCACTATTTTCATCTTTGTCACAAAAAAAACCACCAACCTCGCTATCATCATCATTATCTTCATCATCTTCATCATCATCATCATCAGAAGCAGCATCATTATCATCATCATCATCATCATCAGCAGCAGCAGCATCGTTATCATCACTTCCATCATCATTATCATCATCAACATCATCCACCTCACCAGTACTATCACCCTCACCATTTTCGTCTTCACTCACAAAACCAGCACCTCTCAGTAAACAGCACGATCACCTTAATCATCTCCACAAACATCATCATCATCATCATCTCTACGATGAAGATCATTACTACCACAATGACCACAATACTTATGTCTTTGACACTGATTTCTTAGACGATAATAGTAATAGTCGATCCAATAATGATGATGATGATCATGAAGTTAATAGTAATAATCGCTCCAATAATGATGATGATGATAGTAAGAGTCATCCTAAAGATGATGACATTAAAAAAGAAAATGATGACAAGAAGATATTTGTCCCACTATTCTTCAGCAACCCTTTCAACCTGCATTACTCTTGGAACACTCCCACCTCTACGAGAACTACTACTACTACTACCACTACTACTACTACTACTACTACTACTACTACTACTACTACTACTACTACTACTACTACTACTACTACTACTACTACCATCACTAACCCAACTGCCACTACTTCTACTAATACTACTAAGACCTCCCTCAATCCAACTACTACTACTACTACCACTACTACTACTACTACTACTACTACTACTACTACTACTACTACTACTACTACTACTACTACTACTACTACTACTACTACTACTACTACTACTACTACTACCACTACTACTACTACTACTACTACTACTACCATTCCTACTACTACGACTCCAATCTCAGCAATTTCTTCACCTGCCTGTCCACAATTTACTACTAGTAATACTACTACTACTACTACTAAAACAACTTATTCTATTTTCAACACTTCTACTATTATAACAAATAATACTCATACTACCATCACTTCTATTACTACTAATTCTAATAATAATAATTCTAAAACTACCCATACTACCAACTATGACTCCAGCACCCTGAAAACCACCATGACACCCACCATGACACCCACCATGACACCCACCATGACACTCACCATGACACCCACCATGACACCCACCATGACAACCACCATGGCAACCACCATAGCAACCACCATGGCAAGCACCATGACAACACCGATCTTTAAGCTGATAAAGGGCGGTGGTGCCGGGGGAAAGAATGCAAGAAGAAGAAAGATCAGGAAGTCAACTATGGACAGTGTAAATAAAAATGTAAATAATAATAATGTGAATATTAATAGCGTGAATAAGAGCAAATATAAGGATAATGGGAACAATAAAGTTTTAAGTATTAACAATACAATTAATATTAATAATAAAATTAATAAAAATAAAAATAATAATGCTATTAATTTAAACAAAGCTAATATAATAACTAATAATAGTACTAATATCAATTTAAGCAAAAATAATATTATAACAAATATTAAGAATACAATACAAATTAATGCAAACTATGATAACAGTAATAGTAAAAATTTTGAAGCTTTATTTATGTATACAAACCAACTACCGTCCACTACCACATCTACACCTACTACTACAACAACCACTACTGCTACTACCACCCCTACAACTACCACCACTACTTCTTTTAACAAAACTATTACTACTACTACTGTTATTAACAATAGTGGTAGTAGTAGTAGTGTCTCAAAGAGTTACAACAACAACAACAACACTTCTAATAATAATACTGTTTCTCAGAGTGCTAATAAGTTTACTGCTTTTACCTATATTGCTAGTACTTCTAGTAATACTTCTTTTAATTGTTCTCTTTTTTATGGTACTACTACTACTACTTCTACTTCTACTACTACTACTACTACTACTACTACTACTATGACTATCACTACAAGTAATACTACTGCTACTACTACTACTACTACTACTACTACTACTACTACTACTACTACTACTACTACTACTACTACTACTACTACTACTACTATGACTATTACTACTAATAATACTACTGCTACTACTACTAGTACTACTCTTACTTCTATTACTTTTAGTACTGCTACTATTTCTGTCCCAACCACGTTTTTCACAACTATTACTACTATTACTACTAATACTACGACTAATACTATTTTTACAACTACTAATACTACGACTAATACTATTTTTACAACTACTAATACTACGCTTAATACTAATTTTACAACTACTAATACTACTTCAATTGGTAGAAGCATCACAACGTCGAGATATTTCGTTGGCAGCTACACAGATTTCGAAAAGTACAAAACGAGCATTGTGAAGAAAAAAGAAAGAAAAACACTCAAACAACAACCACTACATCGACCCCTACAACAACCACTACAACAACCACTACAACAACCACTACATCGACCCCTACAACAACCCCTACAACAACCACTGCAACAACCACTGCAACAACCACTACAACAACCACTACATCGACCCCTACAACAACCACTACAACAACCACTACATCGACCCCTACAACAACCACTACAACAACCACTACATCGACCCCTACAACAACCCCTACAACAACCACTACATCGACCCCTACAACAACCCCTACAACAACCCCTACAACAACCACTACAACAACCCCTACAACAACCACTGCAACAACCACTGCAACAACCACTACAACAACCACTACAACAACCACTGCAACAACCCCTACAACAACCACTGCAACAACCACTGCAACAACCACTGCAACAACC
>OX030971.1:3485212-3502712 GCA_943735955.1 Piscicola geometra | reverse complement strand
TTAATAACAATCATAATATTAATAACAATGCTAACAAGAATGACAACTTTGAGAATAATGTTAACAGTGTTATCAATAACAACAGTATTAGTAATAATTCTAGTACTAATGATGGGAAGGGGGTTGATGATGATGATGATAATGATGATGATGGCAATGATGATAATGATGATAATGGCAATGATGATAATAATGATAGCAATGATGATAATGATGCTGGTAATGATGATAATAATGGGAGGCTTGGAGAACATAATAGAGTTAAAAGAAAGAGGGAAAAAAAGAAGAGTGATAAAGGAATGAAACAAGAAAAAAGAAAAAAGCTACAGACGTCCCTACAACAACAACAGCAACAACAACAAAATGAAGACTTTCTACTACAACATCAACAGCAACTGAGACAACATCAACAACAGCCAAAACAACAATTACAACAACAACAACCGAAACAGAAACCACCACTACATCATCTAAAACAACAACCATCAACACTTTTTCTTTCCAAGACACAACCGTTACTGCAAATACTATTACAACAAGAGCATCAACAACATCAACAACATCAAAAACAACAACAACAAAAACATCAACAACAACAACAACATCAACAACAACAACAACAACAACAAAAATATTTTCATCAACAGCAACAAAAACAACGACAATACTTTTATTATCCTAAAGATGGAAGAGAATATACAGATGAAGATGAAGATGACAATGACAAACTCAGAACTGGAATTTCTGAGTTACTGTTCCTAATGAAGTCCAAGCTGAAGAATAGGTAGGTGTGATGATGACGATGATGATAATGATGATGATGATGATGATGATAAACAAATAAATTCCATTCATATATATTCTATGTTGATTGTGTGAAAAAAAAACAAATTTTATTGAAATTTAACGATTTTATCTCATGTTTTTATTAAATGGTAGAAACCAATGTTGAAATTTCAAAGTGCGTAAAAAAATAGAAAAAAAAATAAATTCAATATTTGTTTAATGATTACACTTATTTGTAGTGTTTTCTATTCGTATTTAATTTTAGACGTTTTTGTCACATTTATTAAACTATTTTCTTTTTTTCTTTTTATGTTGCTAAAAAAATCGAGAATTTTTTTTCCATTTTAAACAAATAAATTCCATTCATATATTTTATATGCTACTTATGTGAAGTAAAAACAAATTAGATTGAAATTTAACCATTTTACTCACGTTTTTATTTGAAGGTAAATTCCCTGTATGGTACAATGGTACCATTGGTACATTCCAATGTTGAAATTTCAAGTGGCGTAAAAAAATATTAGAAAAAAAAATTTAATTAAAAAAAAATTAATTTCGTTTATTTGTAGTGTTTCCTATTCGTAAAAATAAAAAAAATAAAAAATTCTTGAGGTAAATTCCCCGTGTGGTAGATTTCAAGTATGGTTGATTCCAACGCATACCAAATTTTAAAACTTCAGTCCGGTAAACGGATAAAAAGACTTCAGGATAAAAAGACTTCAGGATAAAAAGTCTTCAGGATAAAAAGACTTCAGGATAAAAAGACTTCAGGATAAAAATACTTCAGGATAAAAAGTCTTCAGGAAAAAAAATCTTCAGAATAAAAAGTCTTCAAGAAGAGATTTTCATTGAAAAATACTTTTTATATAAATTTTTAATTTTAATTAATTATAAATAAAATAAGTAAACTTATTTTTAGAAACAAATTTATTTAATAAATAATAAAAAAAGACTAACTAGTTATTAAAATATTGTTAGCTTATGTTGGAAATATCAAATAGAAGACATGAAACCTTCAGAGTTTTATCAGAAATGTGGTTAGAGCTCCCAGGATGAAAAGAATAATCGGGAAGAAGAAGTGCTTTTTATATAACTTTATCAATTTCAATGAATGTGAAATAATTTTTAGAAACAATTTTAATTAACAAACACTAAGAAGAAACTACTTAATTAAGAAATATCAAATAGAAGACATGAATAATTTGGAGGAAGAAGTGCTAGGGCTTCAGATTGAGCACTAGTGCAAAGCTTGCAAGCACCCACTGGAGGAAGAAGTGCTTTTTATTTAAAACTAATTAATTATTTTTTAATATTTTGTAGCAAATGTAGGAAATATCAAATAGAAGACATCATAATCCGGAAGAAAATGTGCTAGGACCTCAGATTGAGCACTAGTGCAAAGCTTGCAAGCCCCCACTGGCTACCTACTTCACCAGGCAGATGAGCTCTGCAGATGAAGGACATACTGTCTTCTGAATGACTCTTCTACACACATGGGCGGCGATCTTGGGGGGGGGGGTCCTGGGGTCAGAACCCCCCACTTTTTTTTTGGAGCATAATCGTCAACCATGGCATAAAAGTAAATGTTTATACAGTAATACATTGTGAGTATGTGTAGTTATAGTGATAGCTGTCTAAAACAAAAATATTCTTTGCTTACTTAAATACACCTTCACCTACTTTTTTTTATCACTATGGCGTAGGCGGGAATCCTGAGGGAGTCCTGGGATCCCCCCTCTACAAGAACCCTCTCACTCTTTTAAAAATACACATTACTCAACTCATTTTGATACGAGCCTAATCGTCAACCATGGGATACAAAATGCTAATACAGTAATACATTGTGAGTATGTATGGGCAGCGATGCTAGGGGGGTCCTGGGTCCATCTTAATATGGACACCTTTCAGTTTTTCAAATACAATAATTTTTCAACTCCTATCTTAATACAAGAATAATCGTCAACCATAGCATGAAACAGAATTTTTAGTCAGTAATATATTTTGGGTAGGAGTAGTTATAGTGATAGCTGCCTAAAGCAAAATTATTCTTTGCTTACTAAAATACTCATCCACCTACTCTTCTTTTTATATTTATAAATTTAAATTAATAAATTATATTTATAAAAATTAAATTTCTGATGGTTCAATTTTCGCAAGCAGACATTTAGAATGATTTTCAGAAAATATCGGTTCACTTTATGCAAGCAGACAGATTTACATTTTTATAAAAAAATCACTCATATTGTGCTACTTATTTTGCATGGACGATATTCATAGAGGGGCTTCTGAGGTCCATCTTAATATCGACTTTTTCAATTTTTTAGATGAACGAAAGTTAATGAATTTCAAAAAGCTTCGAAAATTAACTAAAATTGTGATTAAATCAAACTACAAGTTTAATATCGCATAACTGCCAAAATGAAATGCTGAGGCCTTTAGCTCATTCTATCGTTAGAAACATGCACTGTTAATGCCGAATCATGCCAGTTTGGTGTTGTGGTTGACGGCACACAGAATTACAATGGGTTAGAGCAGGAATCGATATGCATTAGTTTTGTTGATGAAGCTCTGAATGTTAATGAAGAGTTTATTGGTTTGTTTAGCCCACTAGACACGATCGGAAAAACATAATCTGCTGTAGTAAAAGATGTTCTGATCAGAATTCTGCTACCTATAGAAAAACTAAGAGGTCAGACTTATAACGGCGCTGCTAACATGAACCGCCAATATAATGGTTGTCAGGCTATTATCAGCAGTGAGCATCCGCTTGCATTGTTTTTCCACTGTTTTGCACAGTGTTCAAATCTTGTTGCCCAGCACAGAGCTGCCGCACTTCCCTTTGTGAGCAATTCACTTCAGTTTGTCCAAGAGTTAGGTGCTTTTTGCAATCGTTCAGGGAAGGTCAACAAACAGTTTAGTGATGCTTTAGTGTCTCTTATAATTGACTTTCCTGATGAGCCATTGAATAAAAAGTTTAGTATAAAACTTCTTTGTCCTACAAGATGGCTTACCAGAGTATCTACAGTGTCTTCTGTGCTTGAACATTATGAAGTGGTACTTGTTAGCTTGGAATCATTTGCTTCCATTGGTACTGCAGATGAAACAGCTGTAAAGGCTTGAAGCCTTTTTCAACAAGGCACTACTGCACTGGCCCTCAAGGTAGTTGTTTTGGTGTTTTCACTTCTGGAACAGTTATCAAGTCGTTGCAATTAGCAAGTGCCAAGGTCAGTGGAATTGTTGCAGCGACTTATTCAGTTGTGCAAGAACTGCGTCACCTACGGTCAGATGAACTGTTTAATGCCATTTTCAGAAATGTCAACAGTATGGTTTTGGCATATAATCTCAAGCCGATTGCTGTACCTCGGGTGTGAAAGCCGCCACAAAAGTATTGTGAGCTAGGCCCAGATTATGTAGCAACAACACCATAGGAACATTATCGAGCAGCATATCACGCTGTCAGAGACATTGCAATCATGCAACTCACAAAAAGGTTCAATCGAGATTCTCCTGGTTTGCGTTCATACTTGCAACTGGTGAAGTGAACCATGATATTTGCAAGCAGTATCGTAAGTTAAATGAAACTGATCTTTGTTCACAGTTAACTATGTTTAAAGACCAGAATGAATTTTAGCACAATCAATCAATCAATCAATCAAATCAATTTCTATAGCGCTCTTTCCTCAAATTCAAGAGCGCTGGTAAATGAATTTGTTAAACAGATATGTCTTCAGATCCGTACGAAAAGTAAATAATGATATAGAAGTAGTTAAATAAGGAGGTGATGAGTTTCAAATATATGGACATCTTTAAAGAAGGGTCATCTAAGTAAGGTAATAATTGTCTAATACGTCAGTTTTCAATAGATAATAGACATAAACAGTCATGTGTAGAAGATTCGTTCTAACAGTCTGTCCTTCATCTGCAGAGCTCATTTGCTTTGTGAAGTAAGTAGCCAGTGGGTGCTTGCAAGCTGTGCACTGGTGTTCAAATTGAGGCCCTGGCACTTCTTCATAAACACAGTCATGTATTGAAGATTCGTTCTAACAGTCTGTCCTTCATCTGCAGAGCTCATCTGCCTTGTGAAGTAGGTAGCCAGTGGGTTCTTGCAAGCTGTGCATTAGTGCTCAATTTGAGGCCTTGGCACTTCTTCCTTTTAAAATAAGTTTTTATTGTAGTCCGTTAGACAGTTATTGGTTGAAGATTTTAATTCCGAGAGCAATATAAATTTAAAACCAGAAAACAAGAAAAGATATAAATTATAATTACTATAATTATTTGAAATAAAAAAAATCTAAATTATTAGATAAGAAGACAAACTATTTAACAAAATCATTAAACGGTTAAAGCGGCTGCCAAGATGGCAGCTGCTAACCAAAGATCACAAACGCAAAAAGTAATGCAAGCTATGATCACCGAAGTCAGAAATCTGTTATCTTAGGTTGAAAGATTGATCAGGTTAATGCTTGTGTGTCCAATAACGTCATGTACTGCAGAAAAATCTTTTAGTGCTTTGCGGCATCTTAAGACTTAGTTGCGTGCACCTATGACAGAGCCTCGCTTGAATTCACTGGCCGTTTGTCATGCACATCAGGATATACTTGACAGTCTGGATTAAAAAGGTTAGCAGAAGAATTTGCTAGTCAGTCAGACATACGAAGAAGTCTTTTTGGAAATTGGAGTAAAAGAGCTGTGGGTAGAGGGCAGGAGGACAGGCAGAGAGGGTATTTTATGTTATCTAAAAATACACTGTGGGCCAAAAAAAATCTCCCAATGTATATTTGTTTATAACTTTGACAAATTTAAATCTATTTGTATTTTTTTAACTATTTGACTCAGATATGAATGGAAAACAAAATGTTATAAAATTTATTTGATGGGTTGATGGCTAGTTGTAATTGAATTTATATAGATGAAAAATAATAAAAGGTGCTAAAATCGCTATTGTTTTTCTTCAAATTGCTCAAAGTGGCAATAGAAGAGTATTTTTATTGAGTATCAAACTTTTTTTCTAAATGTTTGGTGATACAAATATTATTAGTTGATACAAAAATAATTTGCACTACAGCAAACAATACTAAATAGTATCGCTGGTACTGTATTGGTCGATACCGGTTCTTTGGTTCCAACCCTGTGGAGGACCCCCCCCCCCAAGATTTTCCGCAGATCGCCGCCCCTGTCTACACATGACTCAAACTCAAAAATTTAGAAAAACAAGAATCTTAAAACTTTGATTTTTTTCATTTATTCATTAATTTGATGTAGATTATAAGAATATTCACTAACTTCAAAGTAGTTTAGTCAATATTTTCTGAATAAAATACTACTCATGTGTTCCATGTCATTTATTACTCAGCATTTTCTTAATATTAACGCCATTATTAGTATCCCCAATCAATTTTAATTTTCTTATGTATTTTCTAATATGGCCTGTGTCTGTCAAGTTGTGATTAATAAAGTAAAAAAAGTATTTATGAGTTAAACTGTAGTAAATAAGTACATAATTGGTTTTATGAATTTATAAATATAATATAGTATTTATTTTATACATTTATTGACATAAAAATATAATATTTTACATTTATACAATTTTGGCTAAGTAAGTCAGTCAGACTATAGGCTACAATCTTAAACACTGTTGGGACACCACAGTAACACCTCCAACCAGTTTCCTCCATTCCTTTTGATTTTCTGATAGTCTCAAAAAGTCATTGAGCTCAAACCCTATCCCCTCCACTATATTGTCCTCATATCTTTGCTTTGTCTGCATCTTTTTTGTCCTTCTTGAACTGTTTGAACACTTTCTAAATAAATTTTTTGCTGAATATTTTTCAGGCTACATAGGTTACGTCTCGTAAAAAAATAACTACGATTGAGAACCAGCAGAAAACTTAATGATTAAAATGATGAAACAACAACAACCAAGTCAAATTTATTCAAATGCTATTTCCAGGTTGAAAGAAAAAAATAGAGCAAACATTAGATAAAAGTATTAAATTTTACTCTTTAAGTTTTAAGGACCACGTATTAATCACTTTTTTCCCTAAAAATTAATTTTTTGAAGACTTTTTATCCTGAAAACTTTTTATCCTGAAAACTTTTTATCTTGAAAACTTTTTATCCTGAAAACTTTTTATCCTGAAAACTTTTTATCTTGAAGACTTTTTATCCTAGAACCCTTCAGTCCTTATAAATGTCGACACTAACTCAACCCTAACCCGAAATTGCAAAATCACTTTGGTTAATTAAATTTAGTAAAAAAAATAAATTTAAAAAATATTCTATGGTTTCTATTTCATTATATAACTACGACGCCAGTTCTATTTGTTATATAATAGTAATTAATAATAATAATTAAAATAGAATAAATATATTATAATAAATCAAAACACTAAATAGCTTTGGTTGGATGTTATCATTACCAATAGGAATTGAGAACGGAGATACAACAGTGTATTCTAATACTCATCCGATGACGATGATGATGATGATGATGAGGATGATGATGATGACCAAGATGATGATGATAATGACGAAGATGATGATGATGATGATTAAAATGAGTATTATGGTTATGATGATGATGACGAAGATGATGATGATAATGATGATGAGACATTTGCAGGCCTTCTAAACGGACAGCAAACGGGGCGACAGCAAACGTGGGTTTCGTTTTAATTCATTTTCTCTTTCTTTGTCGCTTTTTAAATATTAATTTCATTTCAACTTCTTATAAAGGTGCCATCCATCCATCCATCCATCCATCCATCCATCCATCCATCCATCCATCCATCCATCCATCCATCCATCCATCCATCCATCCATCCATCCATCCATCCATCCATCCATCCATCCATCCATACATTCATCCATCCCATACAGACGACCTCCTCCACCATCTCCTTCACCAACACCACCACCACCACCAACACCACCACCAACACCACCACCACCACCGCTCCAATGCAGCCCTCACAAAGTCGACGGAGAAGGAGAAGGAGCAAGATGCTGGAAAGTATAACAGAGACTTTAGAGTTACCAGGTTTTGTAGTGATGATGGGGGAGGGGATAACGATGATGCTGATGATGATGATGATGATGATGATGATGATGATGATGATGCTGATGACGATGCTGATGATGATGATGATAATGATGATGATGAAAATTTCAAAGATAAGTTATTAAAATGATCTCCCACTAAGGAAAAGTCTCGTCCAAGAAAGAGAAGAAAGAGAAGAAAGAGAGGAAAGAGAGGAAAGAGAGGAAGAAGTATCATCATCATGACGATCAAAGGAAAAAAAAGAGTAATCAAAAATATAATCATGATAATGATAATAACAAGAACAGCAACAACAGTAAAAACGGTAATGACAACAACAACCACAACAACAACCACAACAACAACAACAATACAAATGACGATAGAGCCTTAAACAGCCTGAGCAACGAAGTTTACTTCGGCAACAACAACCACTACAACAGGAACTCCGTCCACATCAAGAACAGTCTGCATCACCACCACCACAACAACTACCACTACAACCTGCAGTGCCTTCACCATTCGCACAATAACTATAATAATAGTAATAATTATAATAATTATAATAACTATAATAATGATAATAATGATATAAATGACAATAATGACAATAATGATAATAATGATAATAATAATAATTATTATTTTTATAATAAGTATAACTACTATGGTAACAGTTGGGACAGAGCTGATGACGATAGTGATGACGATGATAATGATGATGATGTTGATGATGATGATGAGGTTGATGATGATGATGATGTTACATCACAAACCAAAATAAAATTCAACAACAAAAACAAAATGATAAGAGACTCTGAAAAGGTGAACCTACGTCATCAAAAGACCAGGCCAATAAACAAAAATAAAAGACATCGAATAAATAAAAGATACGGAAACGGAAAGAGTAACAGTTATCTCTTCAAGTACTTCCGTTCATTCGTTGCTAGTTCAAACAAAACGGAAACAGCTCATTTTTATTCATCATCATCATCATCATCGTCATCATCACCATCATCATCCTCGTCACCATTATCATCATCATCATCATCACCTAAATTTGTATCTAAAGAAAATAAAAAAATTAATTGTAAAAATGCTTCATTTTCTTTATCATCATCATCATCAATAACATCATCATCATCAATAACATCATCATCATCAAAATTATCATTATCATCATCATCATCATCATCATTATCCCAATTACAACTACATCAACTTCACTCAGAATTACCCATTGAACATAATCAAAAACTACAACCACAACAACTACAATCACAACAACTACAACCACAACAACTACAACCACAACAACTACAACAACAACAACTGCAAGCACAACAACAACAAATACGACGACCCCATCTCCAACCACCAATACTAGTGCCAGAATTGCTTGAAACTCTACCTCAACAAACTCCATCACTACAACAACCACGAAAGCCACCAAAACTGAAGCCAATCCAACTACAACCACCCCAACTACAACCACCCCAACTACAACCACCCCAACTACAACCACCCCAACTACAACCACCCCAACAACAACCACCCCAACAACAACCACAACAACAACAACCACAACAACCACAACAACAACTACTACAACAACTACTACAACAACCATTACAACAACCACTACAACAATCACTACAACAAGAACCACAACGACAACCACAACAACCTCCACAACTACAAACTTTCCAATCACAACCCTTCCAATTACTTCCACTACAACCTCTCCAATTACAGCCATTACACCATCTTCCTCTTCTACAACTAGAGCTTCTACAAACAACACAACTACAACAACTACAACCACTAAAACTACAAGCAAAACAATTACAACAACCACCAAAAAAACCACTACAACTACAATTACAACAACTAGAACCACAACCACAACAACTACATCTACACAACTCATACATAGAAGTGTCTCCAATTTCTTCCAACAACAACAGCCTTGACTCATCAGATTTCAACAACAACATCAACTGCATCAACAACAACAACATCAACAGCAACATCAACAGCAACATCAACAGCAACATCAACTACAATAACAACAACAACAACATCATCATCCTCAAAAACAGCAATTACAAAGAGAGTATTCATTACGATAATATTGAGGATAATGAAGATGGTGGTGGTGATGATGATGATGATGAAAATGATGGTGGTGGTTATGATAATGATGTTGATGGTGGTAATGATGATAATGATGTACGGTTTTTCAAGCTGAACACACTTCACTTTTCGGAAAAAAAACAAAAACAGCAGCAACACTCATTAGAACAAAACAACAACAATAAGGATTTAATGGAAGATGGTGGCTGTAAAGTAAAAGATGGAGAAGAAGAAGACGAAGAAGAAGAAAATAGAGATGATAGTAATGATGACAAAGGAAGTGATAGTAATGATGATGGTCTGAAGGGTGATGATGATGATAATGTTCTGAGAGGTGATGATGATGATGATGGTCTGAAGAATGATGATGATGAATTGAGAGATGATGACGATGATGATCTGGGAAGTGATGATGATGATCTGGGAGGTGATGATGATTCAAATGACTTAACTATTCCTTTCCTTGCACGCATCACTAATGAAGATGAAACTAATGTATACCATCATCATGACTATTCTCATGATCATCATCATGACAACTCTCATGATCATAATCATGACTACTCTCATGATCATCATCATGACTACTCTCATGATCATCATCATGACTACCCTCATGATTATAATCATGACTACTCTCATGATCATCATCATCACTTAATTGTCTTTGATGAAGACATAAATGATTGTGTTAGTAATGATAATGATTATGATGGTGATGATAATAAAGATAATCATAACAACAACAAAAATAAAATAAAAAATGTTAATAATAAAAATAATACTACCACTTCTACTACTACTATTAATAATGATAATAATTGTAATAGCAAATTCACTTTTGACTAAGATGAAGATAAAATAATACACTTTTTTCACCATTTATTTGGAGTGCAATATCTTTTTAATTTCCTTAACATAATTATTTTTATTGTATTGATATTTTTATAATAATAATAAATTATAAGTTTTAGCGCTCACATTAATATTGATTTCAATATTCTGACCTTCTTTCATTTTATTTATTCTTTTATTTTAAAAAATTAATGAACAGTTTGAAATGTAGTGTTTTTATTAAATGATGAATTGTCTTAATCTCTATATGAGTTTCAATCGGTTCCCTTAGTACTTCTTACCCTGCTTAAGAATTATAAATCGAGTAAAATCATTATTGATATATATATAAATTTAAAAAAAATCTTTTAAGTCTAAATTTATAAACACCATGAATTGATTTTCATTCAGAGTATATCCTAGAATATTCCTTTCCTACTTATTCGATTAGAGGCTGAAAATAAACAGAATAAAAACTTGGATCAGTTTCATAAAGTTTTGATTTCACCAATTAAGTCATTCGTTTAGTTACTAAACTTTAGTATATAAATAACAGAAATTCGAAATTGCTAATATTGTTATTTTCATAATAATTGAACGTTTAGTGGAGCTGACGTAGTATAAATAAAGGATAACAACAACAACATTCCTCAACACCTAATAACTAATTAAATTAAAGACTAAGACACTAAAATCAAACCAAAAAAACAGAAGAAAACATTTGAAAACGTACAAAACTAACACACACACACCAGTACATCTTTTTTTCAATATTAACTCGTTGGCTTTAAGCATCCACACACCAACACCACTTTGAAGATACTACTGTTTAAACAGTGAAAAGAGACCCAGAACTATTATTACTAGGAGTACCCCAAAGAGACACAGAACTACTATTACTAGGAGCACCCCGAAGAGACCCAGAACTACTATTACTAGGAGCACCTATCTAGGAAGATGACGTACAAGATGATGTGTTTCACACTGATGCTTTGGCTGGCGCTGCAAGGTACAGTAGTGCTGATAATGAGTGTGGGATGGTAGTGTAGTGTTGATGATGATAGTGGGATGGTAGTGTAGTGTTGATGATGATAGTGGGATGGTAGTGTACTGGATTGAAAACGAGTGCCTACTATGGTAACAAAGTAAAGGAAGAAAAAGTAATGTTAGTTGGAGAGAGGTTGAGAGGATAGAATTTAGAAAGTTAGTAGAAATTTAATTGTTTGAAAAACATAAATGATCATTGAATATTGAAATGCATTGGTAAATATTGTTGCTTCCAGTGGTGACAGGAGCAAGCACGAAACCAAGTTATATTAGTGTTTCTCTTTCCTATACTACCGGTTACACCAGAAGTAAAATTACGACTACATCAAATACTAATGATACTACTACTATTACAACTACTACTTATAATATTATAACTACTAATAATACTACTACTACTACTTCTACTACTACTATTACTACTACTACTTCTACTACTATTCCTACTCCTACTCCTACTACTACTACTACTACTACTACTACTACTACTACTACTACTACTACTACTACCATACTACTACTACTACTACTACTACTACTACTACTACTACTACTACTACTACTACTACTACTACTACTACTACTACTACTACTACTACTACTACTACTACTACTACTACTACTACTACTACTACTACTACTACTACTACTACTACTACTACTACTACTACTACTACTACTACTACTACTACTACTACTACTAATAATAATAATAATACTTCTACTACAACAACTTGTAATAAAACTACGACTACTACTTCTCCTACTACTACTACTTCTACTACTACTACTACATCTGATACTACTTCTACTACTACTACTACATCTGATACTATTTCTACTACTACTTCTACTACTACTTCTACTACTACTACTTTTACTACTACTACTACTACCACCACTACTACTACTACTACTACTACTACTACTACTACTACTACTACTACTACTATTACTACTACTAATACTACTACTACTACTAATACTACTACTACTACTAATACTAAATCCTTTATTAAGCCATTAATGCCCAAGGATCCCCTATTGGGATCCGGTATACAACCTCACCAGCAAACGAATATAACGCGAGTTAGAAGGTTTATTCTAATCAGTCTATGCGTTATGTCTGCTCTCGACACTGTTGTCATCACATATAATTAGTTCGAAAACGTTGAGTTTCAAAAATTTTATGTGTTACACTTGTTTTGAGTGCCATCTAGCAACAAACAACTTTCAAATTCTCAACTTTAGTATTTTAAAAAGACTTCATTATAATTCCTTTTCAGCAAAAAATGTTAATCATAACTTTGCTTTAAGTATTAAAATTTGTACATTTTTATTGGAGACTCTCAATTGGTAGCATTGGGCACAAGCACTGCTAAGATAAACTTAAAAAACCCATTTTATCTTTTTAATTTCATATTTATTTTTATCAATTATACAATCGTCTACAATTGTATGACTTCAGAGGTGATTTAAAATATAATCTGTTAAATGTGAGGACAAACTATGCTGATGTTAGTGATATAACAAAGATCAAAAATTGGAGCTCCAGCGCCAAGAAGCAAGTTTTTGTACACCAACTAACTTTTATTTCCAGTTACAATGCGCATATTAGAAGTGTCGACCTTGTTGACAGGCTCCTGTCTAACTAGAGACCCGTGATAGTGTCGTATAGTCGTGGTGGCAACTTGATGACTGTTGCCGCAGGGAGATTACACGTCTCTTGTGCTGGAACTTTTGATCAGCTACACTTTTGTGAATATGTTGTTCGTCAGCTGATGCAATTTTCAGGAAACATAATTCCAGCATCTAATCCATTGAACACTCCAATTGACCCTGAATTGTGCGATCACACCCCATAGTGGACACATGAATTGAACAGCATATATAATGCTCGGTTGACATTTATAAAAAACTTGTTTGAAATTTTTAAAATTTAAATTTGTGCGTGTATAAACATTCTTTATAGGGGTAGGTTGCTCAAATGAACCGGTTCCTAGGATGAAACAAGCTTATTTACAGCTATGCGATTTATAAATTTATTTTCCTTTAATTTTCTATTCATGCATCCGTCTTCTAAGCACATTTGTATGTTGCTTTCGTTTCTGAAAGTTGTCTCGTTCAATTAGAATAATTGAAAAACTGATTTCTAGAAGAATAGTTAAAAAGTTTGGAAATAACGTTTTGCTGTTTTTTCCTCACATCCGAAAGAGTATATTTTGTTATTTTATTATCATTAATTAGATGATGCACTACAGTTTCATTATGTGCAAGTAGTATAATTAATTATTGAGTGATTAGTCTGTTGTTACCATGGATTTGTAGCTTGGCCCTAGTTGCCTAAGATTAAACATGAATAGTCGCCTAAGATGAAACCTAGAAAGAGATTGTAGACATTGATAAATCTGTCTCTGGCGTTCGTCCATCTTGGGAGCTGATAAATCTATATAGACTATATACAGTATAATAGACTATATACAGTATAATAGACTATATACAGTATAATAGACTATATACAGTATAATAGGCTATATACAGTATAATAGACTATATACAGTATAATAGACTATATACAGTATAATAGACTATATACAGTATAATAGGCTATTTACAGTATAATAGACTATATACAGTATAATAGACTATATACAGTATAATAGACTATATACAGTATAATAGACTATATACAGTATAATAGACTATTTACAGTATAATAGACTATATACAGTATGATAGACTATATACAGTATAATAGACTATATACAGTATAATTGACTATATACAGTATAATAGACTATATACAGTATAATAGACTATATACAGTATAATAGACTATATACAGTATAAAAGACTATATACAGTATAACAGACTATATACAGTATAATAGACTATATACAGTATAATAGACTATATACAGTATAATAGACTATACAAGTATAATAGACTATATACAGTATAATAGACTATATACAGTATAATAGACTATATACAGTATAATAGACTATATACAGTATAATAGACTATATACAGTATAATAGACTATATACAGTATAATAGACTATATACAGTATAATAGACTATATACAGTATAATAGACTATATACAGTATAATAGACTATATAGATTTTATATTCTAAATAGACAATTGAAAATTAATACAAAAAAATAATTTAATTTTTTATTAAATGAAAAAACTGTTAATATACATTAGCTTTGACACAAGTATGTTCTATTTATAGCTAAATCTCAAACTTGAATAGATGTAAACTTTCGTCTCATTAGTCTCAATTGACTGTAAACTAGAGGTTTGCAATGTTTGAAGCTAAAAGTGAAGCGCGAAATAAAAAAAATTCTCTGGGTAAAACGAGTTTAACTTATGTTTTTCCAAAGAGTTTAGTTTTTAAATGGAATTTCAAAAATTCTTTAAAAAATTTATAGCGTTTAAAAAGTCATTAATGACGCTTTTCAGAAGGAACTGAAGGAATACATGTTCCAGAATAAAAAAAGATTTTATGGATTGATCAGTATTGAGTGAGCGGAAAAAAGTATTTTTTTAGATAAATAAAATAGTTTGATAAAAAGTAAAATGTTTAAATTAAAATTTTTACGACATAAAATATGATTTCATTTTAGGCAACTAAACATTCCATCTTGGGATTCCCAATGGCTCAAATGGACTTTTTGAGTATCAATATTTAAGGTTAATGAACTCAAATTTATTTTTTGTTTATTTTTTATGTTGAATTTGTTATAGTTAGACAAAGGGTCAATATAATGGCTGGATAAATTTAAATTTACTTCATTGGTAATACAATTGAGCTATGATGCTACGTGTAAAAATCGTTCTATCTTGTGCAACCTCCCCCTACATCTTTTTCACTACGGTTTTAATAGATTAGTGACAACAATAAATATTTAGTTAAGTGAAAGATTGATAGATATTGATAATTTACATAATTGATCATAGCAGTGCTTGTGCTCAATGCTCCCAATTACGATCATCGTTTTATAATGGGTTAAAATAAACTCAGCATGATTTAAAATTATTTCTACAACAACTACTACTACTACAACAACTACTACTACTACTACTACTACTACTACTACTACTACTACTACTACTACTACTACTACTACTACTACTACTACTACTACTACTACTACTACTACTACTACTACTACTACTACTACTACTACTACTACTACTACTACTACTACTACTACTACTACTACTACTACTACTACTACTACTACTACTACTACTACTACTACTACTACTACTACTACTACTACTACTACTACTACTACTACTACTACTACTACTACTACTACTACTACTACTACTAGAAGTAGTAGTAGTAGTAGTAGAGGTAGTAGTAGTAGTAGTAGTTGTAGTAGGGGGAGGCTTCACAAGATGGCATGATTTTTAAACGTAGCCTCTTAGCTCAATTGCATAACCAATAACGTAAATTTTTATGTATCCAGCCATTATATTGACTCTTTGTTTAACTATAAAAAAAAAAAAAAAAAAAAAGAAATTTAAGTTCATTATTCTCAAACATGAACACCCAAAAATTCTATTTTGAGAAACTGGGTTCATAAGATGGAAAGCTGTGTTGCCTAAGATGAAATTATATTGTACGTCATAAAAGTATAATTTTTTAATTATCATCAGACTTTCTTAATTATCTATAGAAAAACATTTTCCGCTCACTTAATACTAATAATTCTAAAAAAGTGTTTATCCCTTCTGGAGTATGTATTCCTTCAGTTCCTTCTCAAAAGCGTCATCCTATGTCTTTTAAAAACGCTATGAAAATATTTTAAAAATTCATTTTTAAAGTAAACTCTGGAGAAAAATGTTGCTTTGGAATAATCAAAATTATACGAAGAGATATTTCTTTATTTCGCCCTTCACTTGTAGGTTCAGTAATTTAGCGAAAACCTGAAACTTTATGATATCACTGTTGTGGAATTCAGCTAATATTTCGGTGGATGGTCATCAACTGTAGGTTTCCTTTCTTCAGCAGGGGGATGATCAAGCTAGGTGTCCATTGGGATGGTGCGCGACACTTACTGTAGACGAGTCTGCAGATGGTGAGGAGCTGCTTTACAAGGAAGTCACCGCCTTTCTAAAGTGCTTCCGCTGTCATTGCATGCTCATGCCCCGGCAACTTGCTAGGTTTCCTCTCTTAACTTGCCTTTCAGATTTCGTTTAGTGAGAAGGCTGGTTTTGATAAAGTTATGGACGGTGTGGAAAAGTTTGCAAAGTCAGCTTTGTGACTTTCTCTTTTGAAAGAGTAAATGTGGTATTCTTAAGTTGGAGGTTTCATTAAAAAGTGAAAGTCGGCTGCCGTTGTTATTTGTTGAAGTTCCCAGTTTACATGGTAACGTGTGGGCACTTATGTTTCTAACCAGCTCTCGCAGCACAGACTCGGATTTTTTTTCAAGTACTACTAAAACTACTACTACTACTACTACTATTACTACTACTACTAATAACAATTTTACTACGACGACTATTACTACTACGACTACTACTACTGCTACTACTACTACTCCTACTACTACTACTAATACTATTACTTCTAGTAATACTAATACTACTACTACTACTTATACTAATACTACTACAACTAATACCACTATTACTA
>OX030971.1:3455212-3460212 GCA_943735955.1 Piscicola geometra | reverse complement strand
CTACTACTACCATTACTACCTCTACTACTTCAACGACTAGTACTACGACTACTACTACTACTTCAACTACTTCCACCACAACAACTACTAATACTACTACAACTACTACTTCTACTACAACTACAACTACTACAACAACTAGTACTACTTCTACTACTACTTCTATTACTACTACCACTACTACCACTACTACTACAAATACTTCTACCACAACAACTACTACTACTACTACAACAACTACTACTTCTACTACAACTACGACAACTACAACAACTAGTACTACTTCTACTACTACTTCTACTACTACTACTACTACTACCACTACTACCTCTACTACTTCAACGACTAGTACTACCACTACTACTACTACTTCAACTACTTCCACCACAACAACTACTACTACTACTACAACTACTACTTCTACTACAACTACAACTACTACAACAACTAGTACTACTTCTACTACTACTTCTACTACTACTACCATTACTACCACTACTACTACAAATACTTCTACCACAACAACTACTACTACTACAACAACTAATACTTCTACTACAACTACGACTACTACAACAACTAGTACTACTTCTACTAATACTTTTACTACTATTACTACTACTACCTCTACTACTTCAACCACTAGTACTACCACTACTACAACTACTTCAACTACTTCTACCACAACAACTACTACTTCTACTACAATTACGACTACTACAACAACTAGTACTACTTCTACTACTACTTCTACTACTACTACTACTACTACTACCACTACTACTACTACTACTTCAACGACTAGTACTACCACTACTACTACTAATTCAACTACTTCCACCACAACAACTACTACTTCTACAACAACTACTACTTCTACTACAACTACGACTACTACAACAACTAGTACTACCTCTACTACTACTTCTACTACTACTATTACTACTACTACCTCTACTACTTCAACGACTAGTACTACCACTACTACTACTAATTCAACTACTTCCACCACAACAACTACTACTTCTACAACAACTACTACTTCTACTACAACTACAACTACTACAACAACTAGTACTACTTCTACTACTACTTCTACTACTACTACCACTACTACCACTACTACTACAAATACTTCTACCACAACAACAACTACTTCTACAACAACTACTACTTCTACTACAACTACTACTACTACAACAACTAGTACTACTTCTACTACTACTTCTACTACTACTACTACTACTACCTCTACTACTTCAACGACTAGTACTACCACTACTACTACTACTTCAACTACTTCCACCACAACAACAACTACTACTACTACAACTAATACTTTTACTACAACTACGAATACTACAACAACTAGTACTACTTCTACTACTACTTCTACTACTACTACTACTAACACTACCACTACTACTACTACTTCAACTACTTCCACCACAACAACTACTACTACTACTATAACTACTACTTCTACTACAACTACGACTACTACAACAACTAGTACTACTTCTACTACTACTTTTACTTCTTCTACTACTACTACCACTACTACCTCTACTACTTCAACGACTAGTATTACCACTACTACTACTACTTCAACTACTTTCACCACAACAACTACTACTACTACCACTACTACCACTACTACTACAAATACTTCTACCACAACAACTACTACTACTACAACAACTACTACTTCTACTACAACTATTACTTCTACTACAACTACGACTACCACAAAAATTATTACAACTAACGTTAAAAAGATTGGAGCAGCTAATACTACTACTACTACTACTACTACTACTAGTACTACTACTACTACTACTACTACTACTACTACTACTACTACTACTACTACTACTAAAACTACTACTTCTACTACAACTACGACTACTACAACAACTAGTACTACTTCTACTACTACTTCTACTACTACTACCACTACGACCACTACTACTACAAATACTTCTACCACAACAACTACTACTACTACAACAACTACTACTACAACTACTACTACTACTACTACCACTACTACTACTACTACTACTACTACTACTACCTTTACTACTACTACTTCTAATACTACTACTACTTCAACTACAAGTACTACCACTACTACCACTACTACCACAAATACTTCCACCACAACAACTACTACTACTACAACAACTACTACTACAAATACTACTACTACTACCACTACTACTACTACTACTACTACTACCTCTACTACTTCAACTACTAGTACTACCACTACTACTACTACTTCAACTACTTCCACCACAACAACTACTACTACTACTACAACTAATACTTCTACTACAACTACGAATACTACAACAACTAGTACTACTTCTACTACTACTTCTACTACTACTACTACTAACACTACCACTACTACTACTACTTCAACTACTTCCACCACAACAACTACTACTACTACTATAAGTACTACTTCTACTACAACTACGACTACTACAACAACTAGTACTACTTCTTCTACTACTTTTACTTCTTCTACTACTACTACCACTACTACCTCTACTACTTCAACGACTAGTATTACCACTACTACTACTACTTCAACTACTTTCACCACAACAACTACTACTACTACCACTACTACCACTACTACTACAAATACTTCTACCGCAACAACTACTACTACTACAACAACTACTACTTCTACTACAACTACTTCTTCTACTACAACTACGACTACTACAAAAACTATTACAACTAACGTTAAAAAGATTGGAGCAGCTACTACTACTACTACTACTACTACTACTACTACTACTATTACTACTACAACTACTACTTCTACTACATCTACGACAACTACAACAACTAGTACTACTTCTACTACTACTTCTACTACTACTACTACTACTACCACTACTACTACTACTACTACCAGTACTACCACTACTACTACTACTTCAACTACTTCCACCACAACAACTACTACTACTACTACAACTACTACTTCTACTACAACTACGACAACTACAACAACTAGTACTACTTCTACTACTACTTCTACTACTACTACTACTACTAACACTACTACTACTACTACTACCAGTACTACTACTACCTTTACTACTACTACTTCTACTTCTACTACTACTTCTACTACTACTACCACTACTACCACTACTACTACAAATACTTCTACCACAACAACTACTACTACTACTACAACTAGTAATTCTACTACAACTACAACTACTACAACAACTAGTACTACTTCTACTACTACTTCTACTACTACTACCACTACTACCACTACTACTACAAATACTTCTACCACAACAACTACTACTACTACAACAACTACTACTTCTACTACAACTACGACTACTACAACAACTAGTACTACTTCTACTACTACTTCTACTACTACTACTACTACTACCTCTACTACTTCAACCACTCGTACTACCCCTACTACAACTACTTCAACTACTTCAGCCACAACAACTACTACTTCTACTACAACTACCACTACTACAACAACTAGTACTACTTCTACTACTACTTCTACTACTACTACTACTACCACTACTAATACTACTACTACTTCAACGACTAGTACTACCACTACTACTACTACTACTTCATCTACTTCCAACCCAACAACTACTACTTCTACAACAACTACTACTTCTACTACAACTACGACTACTACAACAACTAGTACTACTTCTACTACTACTTCTACTACTACTACTACTACTACTACCTCTACTACTTCAATGACTAGTACTACCACTACTACTACTACTTCAACTACTTCCACCACAACAACTACTACTACTACAACTACTACTTCTACTACAACTACGACTACTACAACAACTAGTACTACTTCTATTACTACTTTTACTACTACTACTATTACTACCACTACTACCTCTACTACTTCAACGACTAGTATTACCACTACTACTACTACTTCAACTACTTCTACCACAACAACTACTACTACTACTACCACTAATACCACTACTACTACAAATACTTCTACCACAACAACTACTACTACTACAACAACTACTACTTCTACTACAACTACGTCTTCTACTACAACTACGACTACTACAAAAATTATTACAACTAACGTTAAAAAGATTGGAGCAGCTAATACTATTACTACTACTACTACTACTACTACTACTACTACTACTACTACTACTACTACTAATACTACTACTACTACAACTACTACTTCTACTACAACTAAGACTACTACAACAACTAGTACTACTTCTACTACTACTTCTACTACTATTACCACTACTACCACTACTACTACTACTACCACTACTACTACTACCTTTACTACTACTACTTCTACTACTACTACTACTTCAACTACAAGTAATACCCCTACTACCACTACTACCACAAACACTTCCACCACAACAACTACTACTACTACAACAACTACTACTACAATTACTACTACTACTACTACCACTATAACAACTACTACTACTACTACTACTACCTCTACTACTTCAACTACTAGTACTACCACTACTACTACTACAACCACTTCCACCACAACTACTACTACTACTACAACTACTACTTCTACTACAACTACAACTACTACAACAACTAGTACTACTTCTACTACTACTTCTACTACTACTACCACTACTACCACTACTACCTCTACTACTTCAACGACTAGTACTACCACTACTACTACTACTTCAACTACTTCCACCACAACAACTACTACTACTACTACAACTAGTAATTCTACTACAACTACAACTACTACAACAACTAGTACTACTTCTACTACTACTTCTACTACTACGACCATTACTACCACTACTACTACAAATACTTCTACCACAACAACTACTACTACTACAACAACTACTACATCTACTACAACTACGACTACAACAACAACTAGTACTACTTCTACTACTACTTCTACTACTCCTACTACTACTACC
>OX030971.1:3430212-3450212 GCA_943735955.1 Piscicola geometra | reverse complement strand
TACCACTTCTACTACAAATACTTCTACCACAACAACTACTACTACTACAACAACTACTACTTCTACTACAACTACGACTACTACAACAACTAGTTCTACTTCTACTAATACTTCTACTACTACTACTACTACTACTACCACTACTACCTCTACTACTTCAACGACTACTACTACCACTACTACCTCTACTACTTCAACGACTAGTATTACCACTACTACTACTACTTCAACTACTTCCACCACAACAACTACTACTACTACCACTACTACTACTACTACTACAAATACTTCTACCACAACTACTACTACTACTACTACTACTACTACTACTACTACTACTACTACTACTACTACTACTACTACTACTACTTCTACTACTACAACTACTCTTTCTACTACAACTACGACTACTACAACAACTAGTACTACTTCTACTACTCCTTCTACTACTACTACCACTACAACCACTACTACTACAAATACTTCTACCACAACAACTACTACTACTACAACAAATACTACTACAACTACTACTACTACTACTACCACTACTACTACTACTACTACTACTACTACTACTACTACCTTTACTACTACTACTTCTACTACTACTACTACTTCAACTACAAGTACTACCACTACTACCACTACTACCACAAATACTTCCACCACAACAACTACTACTACTACAACAACTACTACTACAACTACTACTACTACTACTACCACTACTACTACTACTACTACTACTACTACTACCTCTACTACTTCAACTACTAGTACTACCACTACTACTACTACTACAACCACTTCCACCACAACTACTACTACTACTACAACTACTACTTCTACTACAACTACAACTACTACAACAACTAGTACTACTTCTACTACTACTTCTACTACTACTACCACTACTACCACTACTACTACAAACACTTCTACCACAACAACTACTACTACTACAACAACAACTACTTCTACTACAACTACGACTAATACAACAACTAGTACTATTTCTACTACTACTTCTACTACTACTACTACCACTACTACCTCTACTACTTCAACGACTAGTACTACCACTACTACTACTACTTCAACTACTTCCACCACAACAACTACCACTACTACAACAACTACTACTTCTACTACAACTACGACTACTACAACAACTAGTACTACTTCTACTACTACTTCTACTACTACTACTACTACTACTACTACCTCTACTACTTCAATTACTAGTACTACCACTACTACTACTACTTCAACTACTTCCACCACAACAACCACTACTAATACTACAACTACTACTTCTACTACAACTACGACTACTACAACAACTAGTACTACTTCTACTTCTACTTTTACTACTACTACTACTACTACCATTACTACCTCTACTACTTCAACGACTAGTATTACCACTACTACTACTACTTCAACTACTTCCACCACAACAACATCTACTACTACCACTACTACCACTACTACTACAAATACTTCTACCACAACAACTACTACTACTACAACAACTACTACTTCTACTACAACTACTACTTCTACTACAACTACGACTACTACAAAAACTATTACAACTAACGTTAAAAAGATTGGAGCAGCTACTACTACTACTACTACTACTACTACTACTACTACTACTACTACTACTACTTCTACTACTACTAATACAACTACTACTTCTACTACAACTACGACAACTACAACAACTAGTACTACTTCTACTACTACTTCTACTACTACTACCACTACTACCACTACTACTACTACTACCACTACTACTACTACCTTTACTACTACTACTTCTACTACTACTACTACTTTAACTACAAGTACTACCACTACTACCACTACTACCACAAACACTTCCACCACAACAACTACTACTACTACAACAACTACTACTACAATTACTACTACTACTACTACATTTACTACTACTACTACTACTACTACTACTACTACTACTACTACTACTACCTCTACTACTTCAACTACTAGTACTACCACTACTGCTACTACTACAACCACTTCCACCACAACTACTACTACTACTACTACAACTACTACTTCTACTACAACTACAACTACTACAACAACTAGTACTACTTCTACTACTACTTCTACTACTACTACCACTACTACCACTACTACTACAAATACTTCTACCACAACAACTACTACTACCACAACAACTACTACTTCTACTACAACTACGACTACTACAACAACTAGTACTACTTCTACTACTACTTCTACTACTACTACTACTACCACTACTACCTCTACTACTTCAACGACTAGTACTACCACCACTACTACTACTTCAACTACTTCCACCACCACAACTACTACTACTACTACAACTAGTAATTCTACTACAACTACAACTACTACAACAACTAGTACTACTTCTACTACTACTTCTACTACTACTACCACTACTACCACTACTACTACAAATACTTCTACCACAACAACTACTACTACTACAACAACTACTACTTCTACTACAACTACGACTACTACAACAACTAGTACTACTTTTACTACTACTTCTACTACTACTACTACTACTACTTCTACTACTTCAACCACTAGTACTACCACTACTACAACTACTTCAACTACTTCCACCACAACAACTTCTACTTCTACTACAACTACCACTACTACAACAACTAGTACTACTTCTACTACTACTTCTACTACTACTACTACTACTACCACTACTACAACTACTACTTCAACGACTAGTACTACCACGACTACTACTACTACTTCAACTACTTCCACCACAACAACTACTACTTCTACAACAACTACTACTTCTACTACAACTACGACTACTACAACAACAAGTATTACTTCTACTACTACTTCTACTACTACTACTACTACTACTACCTCTACTACTTCAATGACTAGTACTACCACTACTACTACTACTTCAACTACTTCCACCACAACAACTACTACTACTACTACTACAACTACTACTTCTACTACAACTACCACTACTACAACAACTAGTACTACTTCTACTACTACTTCTACTACTACTACTACTACTACTACCACTACTACTACTACTACTTCAACGACTAGTACTACCACGACTACTACTACTACTTCAACTACTTCCACCACAACAACTACTACTTCTACAACAACTACTACTTCTACTACAACTACGACTACTACAACAACAAGTACTACTTCTACTACTACTTCTACTACTACTCCTACTACTACCTCTACTACTTCAATGACTAGTACTACCACTACTACTACTACTTCAACTACTTCCACCACAACAACTACTACTACTACTACAACAACTACTTCTACTACAACTACGACTACTACAACAACTAGTACTACTTCTACTACTACTTTCACTACTACTACTATTACTACCACTACTACCTCTACTACTTCAACGACTAGTATTACCACTACTACTACTACTTCAACTACTTCTACCACAACAACTACTACTACTACCACTTCTACCACTACTACTACAAATACTTCTACCACAACAACTACTACTACTACTACAACAACTACTACTTCTACTACAACTACTTCTTCTACTACAACTACGACTACTACAAAAATTATTACAACTAACGTTAGAAAGATTGGAGCAGCTAATACTACTACTACTACTACTACTACTACTACTACTACTACTACTACTACCACAACTACTACTTCTACTACAACTACGACTACTACAAAAACTATTACAACTAACGTTAAAAAGATTGGAGCAGCTACTACTACTACTACTACTACTACTACTACTACTACTACTACTACTACTACTACTACTACTACTACTACTACTACTACTACTACTACTACTACTACTACTACAACTACTACTTCTACTACAACTACGACAACAACAACAACTAGTACTACTTCTACTACTACTTCTACTACTACTACCACTACTACCACTACTACTACTACTACCACTACTACTACTACCTTTACTACTACTACTCCTACTACTACTACTACTTCAACTACAAGTACTACCACTACTACCACTACTACCACAAACACTTCCACCACAACAACTACTACTACTACAACAACTACTACTACAATTACTACTACTACTACTACAACTACTACTACTACTACTACTTCTACTACTTCAACCACTAGTACTACCACTACTACAACTACTTCAACTACTTCTACCACAACAACTACTACTTCTACTACAACTACCACTACTACAACAACTAGTACTACTTCTACTACTACTTCTACTACTACTACTACTACTACTACCACTACTACTACTACTACTTCAACGACTAGTACTACCACGACTACTACTACTACTTCAACTACTTCCACCACAACAACTACTACTTCTACAACAACTACTACTTCTACTACAACTACGACTACTACAACAACAAGTACTACTTCTACTACTACTTCTACTACTACTTCTACTACTACTACTACTACTACCTCTACTACTTCAATGACTAGTACTACCACTACTACTACTACTTCAACTACTTCCACCACAACAACTACTACTACCACAACAACTACTACTTCTACTACAACTACGACTACTACAACAACTAGTACTACTTCTACTACTACTTCTACTACTACTACTACTACCACTACTACCTCTACTACTTCAACGACTAGTACTACCACCACTACTACTACTTCAACTACTTCCACCACCACAACTACTACTACTACTACAACTAGTAATTCTACTACAACTACAACTACTACAACAACTAGTACTACTTCTACTACTACTTCTACTACTACTACCACTACTACCACTACTACTACAAATACTTCTACCACAACAACTACTACTACTACAACAACTACTACTTCTACTATAACTACGACTACTACAACAACTAGTACTACTTCTACTACTACTTCTACTACTACTACTACTACTACTTCTACTACTTCAACCACTAGTACTACCACTACTACAACTACTTCAACTACTTCCACCACAACAACTACTACTTCTACTACAACTACCACTACTACAACAACTAGTACTACTTCTACTACTACTTCTACTACTACTACTACTACTACCACTACTACTACTACTACTTCAACGACTAGTACTACCACGACTACTACTACTACTTCAACTACTTCCACCACAACAACTACTACTTCTACAACAACTACTACTTCTACTACAACTACGACTACTACAACAACAAGTACTACTTCTACTACTACTTCTACTACTACTACTACTACTACCTCTACTACTTCAATGACTAGTACTACCACTACTACTACTACTTCAACTACTTCCACCACAACAACTACTACTACTACTACAACTACTACTTCTACTACAACTACGACTACTACAACAACTAGTACTACTTCTACTACTACTTTCACTACTACTACTATTACTACCACTACTACCTCTACTACTTCAACGACTAGTATTACCACTACTACTACTACTTCAACTACTTCCACCACAACAACTACTACTACTACCACTACTACCACTACTACTACAAATACTTCTACCACAACAACTACTACTACTACAACAACTACTACTTCTACTACAACTACTACTTCTACTACAACTACGACTACTACAAAAACTATTACAACTAACGTTAGAAAGATTGGAGCAGCTACTACTACTACTACTACTACTACTACTACTACTACTACTACTACTACTACTACTACTACTACTACTACAACTACTACTTCTACTACAACTACGACAACAACAACAACTATTACTACTTCTACTACTACTTCTACTACTACTACCACTACTACCACTACTACCACTACTACCACTACTACCACAAACACTTCCACCACAACAACTACTACTACTACAACAACTACTACTACAATTACTACTACTACTACTACAACTACTACTACTACTACTACTTCTACTACTTCAACCACTAGTACTACCACTACTACAACTACTTCAACTACTTCTACCACAACAACTATTATTTCTACTACAACTACCACTACTACAACAACTAGTACTACTTCTACTACTACTTCTACTACTACTACTACTACTACCACTACTACTACTACTACTTCAACGACTAGTACTACCACGACTACTACTACTACTTCAACTACTTCCACCACAACAACTACTACTTCTACAACAACTACTACTTCTACTACAACTACGACTACTACAACAACAAGTACTACTTCTACTACTACTTCTACTACTACTACTACTACTACCTCTACTACTTCAATGACTAGTACTACCACTACTACTACTACTTCAACTACTTCCACCACAACAACTACTACTACTACTACAACTACTACTTCTACTACAACTACGACTACTACAACAACTAGTACTACTTCTACTACTACTTTCACTACTACTACTATTACTACCACTACTACCTCTACTACTTCAACGACTAGTATTACCACTACTACTACTACTTCAACTACTTCCACCACAACAACTACTACTACTACCACTACTACCACTACTACTACAAATACTTCTACCACAACAACTACTACTACTACAACAACTACTACTTCTACTACAACTACTACTTCTACTACAACTACGACTACTACAAAAACTATTACAACTAACGTTAGAAAGATTGGAGCAGCTACTACTACTACTACTACTACTACTACTACTACTACTACTACTACTACTACTACTACTACTACTACTACAACTACTACTTCTACTACAACTACGACAACAACAACAACTATTACTACTTCTACTACTACTTCTACTACTACTACCACTACTACCACTACTACCACTACTACCACTACTACCACAAACACTTCCACCACAACAACTACTACTACTACAACAACTACTACTACAATTACTACTACTACTACTACAACTACTACTACTACTACTACTTCTACTACTTCAACCACTAGTACTACCACTACTACAACTACTTCAACTACTTCTACCACAACAACTATTATTTCTACTACAACTACCACTACTACAACAACTAGTACTACTTCTACTACTACTTCTACTACTACTACTACTACTACTACCACTACTACTACTACTACTTCAACGACTAGTACTACCACGACTACTACTACTACTTCAACTACTTCCACCACAACAACTACTACTTCTACAACCAATACTACTTCTACTAGAACTACGACTACTACAACAACAAGTACTACTTCTACTACTACTTCTACTACTACTACCACTACTACCTCTACTACTTCAACGACTAGTATTACCACTTTTACTACTACTTCAACTACTTCTACCACAACAACTACTACTACTACCACTTCTACCACTACTACTACAAATACTTCTACCACAACAACTACTACTACTACAACAACTACTACTTCTACTACAACTACTTCTTCTACTACAACTACGACTACTACAAAAATTATTACAACTAACGTTAGAAAGATTGGAGCAGCTAATACTACTACTACTACTACTACTACTACTACTACTACTACTACTACTACTACTACTACTACTACAACTACTACTTCTACTACAACTACGACTACTACAAAAACTATTACAACTAACGTTAAAAAGATTGGAGCAGCTACTACTACTACTACTACTACTACTACTACTACTACTACTACTACTACTACTACTACTACTACTACTACTACTACTACTACTACTACTACTACTACTACTACTACTACAATTACTACTTCTACTACAACTACGACAACAACAACAACTAGTACTACTTCTACTACTACTTCTACTACTACTAACACTACTACCACTACTACTACTACTACCACTACCACTACTACCTTTACTACTACTACTTCTACTACTACTACTACTTCAACTACAAGTACTACCACTACTACCACTACTACCACAAACACTTCCACCACAACAACTACTACTACTACAACAACTACTACTACAATTACTACTACTACTACTACAACTACTACTACTACTACTACTTCTACTACTTCAATCACTAGTACTACCACTACTACAACTACTTCAACTACTTCTACCACAACAACTACTACTTCTACTACAACTACCACTACTACAACAACTAGTACTACTTCTACTACTACTTCTACTACTACTACTACTACTACTACCACTACTACTACTACTACTTCAACGACTAGTACTACCACGACTACTACTACTACTTCAACTACTTCCACCACAACAACCACTACTTCTACAACAACTACTACTTCTACTACAACTACGACTACTACAACAACAAGTACTACTTCTACTACTACTTCTACTACTACTACTACTACTACCTCTACTACTTCAATGACTAGTACTACCACTACTACTACTACTTCAACTACTTCCACCACAACAACTACTACTACTACTACAACTACTACTTCTACTACAACTACGACTACTACAACAACTAGTACTACTTCTACTACTACTTTCACTACTACTACTATTACTACCACTACTACCTCTACTACTTCAACGACTAGTATTACCACTACTACTACTACTTCAACTACTTCTACCACAACAACTACTACTACTACCACTACTACCACTACTACTACAAATACTTCTACCACAACAACTACTACTACTACAACAACTACTACTTCTACTACAACTACTTCTTCTACTACAACTACGACTACTACAAAAATTATTACAACTAACGTTAGAAAGATTGGAGCAGCTAATACTACTACTACTACTACTACTACTACTACTACTACTACTACTACTACTACAACTACTACTTCTACTACAACTACGACTACTACAACAACTAGTACTACTTCTACTACTACTTCTACTACTACTACCACTACTACCACTACTACTACTACTACCACTACTACTACTACCTTTACTACTACTACTTCTACTACTACTACTACTTCAACTACAAGTACTACCACTACTACCACTACTACCACAAACACTTCCACCACAACTACTACTACTACAACAACTACTAAGACAATTACTACTACTACTACTACCACTATAACTACTACTACTACTACTACTACCTCTACTACTTCAACTACTAGTACTACCACTACTACTACTACTACAACCACTTCTAATACAACTACTACTACTACTACAACTACTACTTCTACTACAACTACAACTACTACAACAACTAGTACTACTTCTACTACTACTTCTACTACTACTACCACTACTACCACTACTACTACAAATACTTCTACCACAACAACTACTACTACTACAACAACTACTACTTCTACTACAACTACGACTACTACAACAACTAGTACTACTTCTACTACTACTTCTACTACTACTACTACTTCTACCACTACTACCTCTACTACTTCAACGACTAGTACTGCCACTACTACTACTACTTCAACTACTTCCACCACAACAACTACTACTACTACTACAACTACTACTTCTACTACAACTACAACTACTACAACAACTAGTACTAATTCTACTACTACTTCTACTACTACTACCACTACTACCACTACTACTACAAATACTTCTACCACAACAACTACTACTACTACAACAACTACTACTTCTACTACAACTACCACTACTACAACAACTAGTACTACTTCTACTACTACTTCTACTACTACTACTACTACTACTTCCACTACTTCAACCACTAGTACTACCACTACTACAACTTCTTCAACTTCTTCCACCACAACAACTACTACTTCTACTACAACTACGACTACTACAACAACTAGTACTACTTCTACTACTACTTCTACTACTACTACTACTACTACCACTACTACTACTACTACTTCAACGACTAGTACTACCACTACTACTACTACTTCAACTACTTCCACCACAACAACTACTACTTCTACTACAACTACCACTACTACAACAACTAGTCCTACTTCTACTACTACTTCTACTACTACTACTACTACTACCACTACTACTACTACTACTTCAACGACTAGTACTACCACTACTACTACTACTAGTTCAACTACTTCCACCACAACAACTACTACTTCTACAACAACTACTACTTCTACTACAACTACGACTACTAAAACATCTAGTACTACTTCTACTACTACTTCTACTACTACTACTACTACTACTACCTCTACTACTTCAATGACTAGTACTACCACTACTACTACTACTTCAACTACTTCCACCACAACAACTACTACTACTACTACAACTACTACTTCTACTACAACTACGACTACTACAACAACTAGTACTACTTCTACTACTACTTTCACTACTACTACTATTACTACCACTACTACCTCTACTACTTCAACGACTAGTATTACCACTACTACTACTACTTCAACTACTTCTACCACAACAACTACTACTACAACCACTACTACCACTACTACTACAAATACTTCTACCACAACAACTACTACTACTACAACAACTACTACTTCTACTACAACTACTTCTTCTACTACAACTACGACTACTACAAAAATTATTACAACTAACGTTAAAAAGATTGGAGCAGCTAATACTACTACTACTACTACTACTACTACTACTACTACTACTACTACTACTACTACTACTACTACTACTACTACTACTACTACTACTACTACTACTACTACTACTACTACTACTACTACTACTACTACTACTACTAGTACTACTACTACTACTACTACTACTACAAATACTACTTCTACTACAACTACAACTACTACAACAACTAGTACTACTTCTACTACTTCTTCTACTACTACTACTACTACTACCACTACTACCTCTACTACTTCAACGACTAGTACCACCACTACTACTACTACTTCAACTACTTCCACCACACTAACTACTACTACTACTACTACAACTACTTCTACCACAACAACTACTACTACTACCACTACTACCACTACTACTACAAATACTTCTACCACAACAACTACTACTACTACAACAACTACTATTTCTACTACAACTACTTCTTCTACTACAACTACGACTACTACAAAAATTATTACAACTAACGTTAGAAAGATTGGAGCAGCTAATACTACTACTACTACTACTACTACTACTACTACTACTACTACTACTACTACTACTACTACTACTACTACAACTACTACTTCTACTACAACTACGACTACTACAACAACTAGTACTACTTCTACTACTACTTCTACTACTACTACCACTACTACCACTACTACTACTACTACCACTACTACTACTACCTTTACTACTACTACTTCTACTACTACTACTACTTCAACTACAAGTACTACCACTACTACCACTACTACCACAAACACTTCCACCACAACTACTACTACTACAACAACTACTACTACAATTACTACTACTACTACTACCACTATAACTACTACTACTACTACTACTACTACTACTACCTCTACTACTTCAACTACTAGTACTACCACTACTACTACTACTACAACCACTTCCACCACAACTACTACTACTACTACAACTACTACTTCTACTACAACTACAACTACTACAACAACTAGTACTACTTCTACTACTACTTCTACTACTACTACCACTACTACCACTACTACTACAAATACTTCTACCACAACAACTACTACTACTACAACAACTACTACTTCTACTACAACTACAACTACTACAACAACTAGTACTACTTCTACTACTACTTCTACTATTACTACCACTACTACCACTACTACTAAAAATACTTCTACCACAACAACTACTACTACTACAACAACTACTAATTCTACTACAACTACCACTACTACAACAACTAGTACTACTTCTACTACTACTTCTACTACTACTACTACTACTACTTCCACTACTTCAACCACTAGTACTACCACTACTACAACTACTTCAACTTCTTCCACCACAACAACTACTACTTCTACTACAACTACGACTAATACAACAACTAGTACTACTTCTACTACTACTTCTACTCTTACTACTACTACTACCACTACTACTACTACTACTTCAACGACTAGTACTACCACTACTACTACTACTTCAACTACTTCCACCACAACAACTACTACTTCTACTACAACTACCACTACTACAACAACTAGTCCTACTTCTACTACTACTTCTACTACTACTACTACTACTACCACTACTACTACTACTACTTCAACGACTAGTACTACCACTACTACTACTACTAGTTCAACTACTTCCACCACAACATCTACTACTTATACAACAACTACTACTTCTACTACAACTACAACTACTACAACAACTAGTACTACTTCTACTACTACTTCTACTACTACTACTACTACTACTACCTCTACTACTTCAATGACTAGTACTACCACTACTACTACTACTTCAACTACTTCCACCACAACAACTACTACTACTACTACAACTACTACTTCTACTACAACTACGACTACTACAACAACTAGTACTACTTCTACTACTACTTTCACTACTACTACTATTACTACCACTACTACCTCTACTACTTCAACGACTAGTATTACCACTACTACTACTACTTCAACTACTTCTACCACAACAACTACTACTACAACCACTACTACCACTACTACTACAAATACTTCTACCACAACAACTACTACTACTACAACAACTACTACTTCTACTACAACTACTTCTTCTACTACAACTACGACTACTACAAAAATTATTACAACTAACGTTAAAAAGATTGGAGCAGCTAATACTACTACTACTACTACTACTACTACTACTACTACTACTACTACTACTACTACTACTACTACTACTACTACTACTACTACTACTACTACTACTACTACTACTACTACTACTACTACTACTACTACTACTACTAGTACTACTACTACTACTACTACTACTACAAATACTACTTCTACTACAACTACAACTACTACAACAACTAGTACTACTTCTACTACTTCTTCTACTACTACTACTACTACTACCACTACTACCTCTACTACTTCAACGACTAGTACCACCACTACTACTACTACTTCAACTACTTCCACCACACTAACTACTACTACTACTACTACAACTACTTCTACCACAACAACTACTACTACTACCACTACTACCACTACTACTACAAATACTTCTACCACAACAACTACTACTACTACAACAACTACTATTTCTACTACAACTACTTCTTCTACTACAACTACGACTACTACAAAAATTATTACAACTAACGTTAGAAAGATTGGAGCAGCTAATACTACTACTACTACTACTACTACTACTACTACTACTACTACTACTACTACTACTACTACTACTACTACTACTACAACTACTACTTCTACTACAACTACGACTACTACAACAACTAGTACTACTTCTACTACTACTTCTACTACTACTACCACTACTACCACTACTACTACTACTACCACTACTACTACTACCTTTACTACTACTACTTCTACTACTACTACTACTTCAACTACAAGTACTACCACTACTACCACTACTACCACAAACACTTCCACCACAACTACTACTACTACAACAACTACTACTACAATTACTACTACTACTACTACCACTATAACTACTACTACTACTACTACTACTACTACTACCTCTACTACTTCAACTACTAGTACTACCACTACTACTACTACTACAACCACTTCCACCACAACTACTACTACTACTACAACTACTACTTCTACTACAACTACAACTACTACAACAACTAGTACTACTTCTACTACTACTTCTACTACTACTACCACTACTACCACTACTACTACAAATACTTCTACCACAACAACTACTACTACTACAACAACTACTACTTCTACTACAACTACAACTACTACAACAACTAGTACTACTTCTACTACTACTTCTACTATTACTACCACTACTACCACTACTACTAAAAATACTTCTACCACAACAACTACTACTACTACAACAACTACTACTTCTACTACAACTACCACTACTACAACAACTAGTACTACTTCTACTACTACTTCTACTACTACTACTACTACTACTTCCACTACTTCAACCACTAGTACTACCACTACTACAACTACTTCAACTTCTTCCACCACAACAACTACTACTTCTACTACAACTACGACTAATACAACAACTAGTACTACTTCTACTACTACTTCTACTCTTACTACTACTACTACCACTACTACTACTACTACTTCAACGACTAGTACTACCACTACTACTACTACTTCAACTACTTCCACCACAACAACTACTACTTCTACTACAACTACCACTACTACAACAACTAGTCCTACTTCTACTACTACTTCTACTACTACTACTACTACTACCACTACTACTACTACTACTTCAACGACTAGTACTACCACTACTACTACTACTAGTTCAACTACTTCCACCACAACATCTACTACTTATACAACAACTACTACTTCTACTACAACTACAACTACTACAACAACTAGTACTACTTCTACTACTACTTCTACTACTACTACTACTACTACTACCTCTACTACTTCAATGACTAGTACTACCACTACTACTACTACTTCAACTACTTCCACCACAACAACTACTACTACTACTACAACTACTACTTCTACTACAACTACGACTACTACAACAACTAGTACTACTTCTACTACTACTTTCACTACTACTACTAGTACTACCACTACTACCTCTACTACTTCAACGACTAGTATTACCACTACTACTACTACTTCAACTACTTCTACCACAACAACTACTACTACAACCACTACTACTTCTACTACAACTACTTCTTCTACTACAACTACGACTACTACAAAAATTATTACAACTAACGTTAAAAAGATTGGAGCAGCTAATACTACTACTACTACTACTACTACTACTACTACTACTACTACTACTACTACTACTACTACTACTACTACTACTACTACTACTACTACTACTACTACTACTACTACTACAACTACTACTTCTACTACAACTACAACTACTACAACAACTAGTACTACTTCTACTACTTCTTCTACTACTACTACTACTACTACCACTACTACCTCTACTACTTCAACGACTAGCACTACCACTACTACTACTACTTCAACTACTTCCACCACACTAACTACTACTACTACTACTACAACTACTTCTACCACAACAACTACTACTACTACCACTACTACCACTACTACTACAAATACTTCTACCACAACAACTACTACTACTACAACAACTACTACTTCTACTACAACTACTTCTTCTACTTCAACTACGACTACTACAAAAATTATTACAACTAACGTTAGAAAGATTGGAGCAGCTAATACTACTACTACTACTACTACTACTACTACTACTACTACTACTACTACTACTACTACTACAACTACTACTTCTACTACAACTACGACTACTACAACAACTAGTACTACTTCTACTACTACTTCTACTACTACTACCACTACTACCACTACTACTACTACTACCACTACTACTACTACCTTTACTACTACTACTTCTACTACTACTACTACTTCAACTACAAGTACTACCACTACTACCACTACTACCACAAACACTTCCACCACAACTACTACTACTACAACAACTACTACTACAATTACTACTACTACTACTACCACTATAACTACTACTACTACTACTACTACTACTACCTCTACTACTTCAACTACTAGTACTACCACTACTACTACTACTACAACCACTTCCACCACAACTACTACTACTACTACAACTACTACTTCTACTACAACTACAACTACTACAACAACTAGTACTACTTCTACTACTACTTCTACTACTACTACCACTACTACCACTACTACTACAAATACTTCTACCACAACAACTACTACTACTACAACAACTACTACTTCTACTACAACTACGACTACTACAACAACTAGTACTACTTCTACTACTACTTCTACTACTACTACTACTTCTACCACTACTACCTCTACTACTTCAACGACTAGTACTGCCACTACTACTACTACTTCAACTACTTCCACCACAACAACTACTACTACAACTACAACTACTACTTCTACTACAACTACAACTACTACAACAACTAGTACTACTTCTATTACTACTTCTACTATTACTACCCCTACTACCACTACTACTACAAATACTTCTACCACAAAAACTACTACAACTACAACAACTACTACTTCTACTACAACTACCACTACTACAACAACTAGTACTACTTCTACTACTACTTCTACTACTACTACTACTACTACTTCCACTACTTCAACCACTAGTACTACCACTACTACAACTACTTCAACTTCTTCCACCACAACAACTACTACTTCTACTACAACTACGACTAATACAACAACTAGTACTACTTCTACTACTACTTCTACTACTACTACTACTACTACCACTACTACTACTACTACTTCAACGACTAGTACTACCACTTCTACTACTACTTCAACTACTTCCACCACAACAACTACTACTTCTACTACAACTACCACTACTACAACAACTAGTCCTACTTCTACTACTACTTCTACTACTACTACTACTACTACCACTACTACTACTACTAGTTCAACGACTAGTACTACCACTACTACTACTACTAGTTCAACTACTTCCACCACAACATCTACTACTTCTACAACAACTACTACTTCTACTACAACTACGACTACTACAACAACTAGTACTACTTCTACTACTACTTTCACTACTACTACTATTACTACCACTACTACCTCTACTACTTCAACGACTAGTATTACCACTACTACTACTACTTCAACTACTTCTACCACAACAACTACTACTACAACCACTACTACCACTACTACTACAAATACTTCTACCACAACAACTACTACTACTACAACAACTACTACTTCTACTACAACTACTTCTTCTACTACAACTACGACTACTACAAAAATTATTACAACTAACGTTAAAAAGATTGGAGCAGCTAATACTACTACTACTACTACTACTACTACTACTACTACTACTACTACTACTACTACTACTACTACTACTACTACTACTACTACTACAACTACTACTTCTACTACAACTACAACTACTACAACAACTAGTACTACTTCTACTACTTCTTCTACTACTACTACTACTACTACCACTACTACCTCTACTACTTCAACGACTAGTACTACCACTACTACTACTACTTCAACTACTTCCACCACACTAACTACTACTACTACTACTACAACTACTTCTACCACAACAACTACTACTACTACCACTACTACCACTACTACTACAAATACTTCTACCACAACAACTACTACTACTACAACAACTACTACTTCTACTACAACTACTTCTTCTACTACAACTACGACTACTACAAAAATTATTACAACTAACGTTAGAAAGATTGGAGCAGCTAATACTACTACTACTACTACTACTACTACTACTACTACTACTACTACTACTACTACTACTACTACAACTACTACTTCTACTACAACTACGACTACTACAACAACTAGTACTACTTCTACTACTACTTCTACTACTACTACCACTACTACCACTACTACTACTACTACCACTACTACTACTACCTTTACTACTACTACTTCTACTACTACTACTACTTCAACTACAAGTACTACCACTACTACCACTACTACCACAAACACTTCCACCACAACTACTACTACTACAACAACTACTACTACAATTACTACTACTACTACTACCACTATAACTACTACTACTACTACTACTACTACTACTACCTCTACTACTTCAACTACTAGTACTACTACTACTACTACTACTACAACCACTTCCACCACAACTACTACTACTACTACAACTACTACTTCTACTACAACTACAACTACTACAACAACTAGTACTACTTCTACTACTACTTCTACTACTACTACCACTACTACCACTACTACTACAAATACTTCAACGACTAGTACTACCACTACTACTACTACTAGTTCAACTACTTCCACCACAACATCTACTACTTATACAACAACTACTACTACTACTACTACTACAACCACTTCCACCACAACTACTACTACTACTACAACTACTACTTCTACTACAACTACCACTACTACAACAACTAGTCCTACTTCTACTACTACTTCTACTACTACTACTACTACTACCACTACTACTACTACTACTTCAACGACTAGTACTACCACTACTACTACTACTAGTTCAACTACTTCCACCACAACATCTACTACTTATACAACAACTACTACTTCTACTACAACTACAACTACTACAACAACTAGTACTACTTCTACTACTACTACTACTACTACTTCTACCACTACTACCTCTACTACTTCAACGACTAGTACTGCCACTACTACTACTACTTCAACTACTTCCACCACAACAACTACTACTACTACTACAACTACTACTTCTACTACAACTACAACTACTACAACAACTAGTACTACTTCTACTACTACTTCTACTATTACTACCACTACTACCACTACTACTACAAATACTTCTACCACAACAACTACTACTACTACAACAACTACTACTTCTACTACAACTACCACTACTACAACAACTAGTACTACTTCTACTACTACTTCTACTACTACTACTACTACTACTTCCACTACTTCAACCACTAGTACTAACACTACTACAACTACTTCAACTTCTTCCACCACAACAACTACTACTTCTACTACAACTACGACTAATACAACAACTAGTACTACTTCTACTACTACTTCTACTACTACTACTACTACTACCACTACTACTACTACTACTTCAACGACTAGTACTACCACTACTACTACTACTAGTTCAACTACTTCCACCACAACAACTACTACTACTACTACAACTAATACTTCTACTACAACTACGAATACTACAACAACTAGTACTACTTCTACTACTACTTCTACTACTACTACTACTAACACTACCACTACTACTACTACTTCAACTACTTCCACCACAACAACTACTACTACTACTATAAGTACTACTTCTACTACAACTACGACTACTACAACAACTAGTACTACTTCTTCTACTACTTTTACTTCTTCTACTACTACTACCACTACTACCTCTACTACTTCAACGACTAGTATTACCACTACTACTACTACTTCAACTACTTCTACCACAACAACTACTACTACAACCACTACTACCACTACTACTACAAATACTTCTACCACAACAACTACTACTAATACAACAACTTCTACTTCTACTACAACTACTTCTTCTTCTACAACTACGACTACTACAAAAATTATTACAACTAACGTTACTAAGATTGGAGCAGCTAATACTACTACTACTACTACTACTACTACTACTACTACTACTACTACTACAACTACTACTTCTACTACAACTACAACTACTACAACAACTAGTACTACTTCTACTACTTCTTCTACTACTACTACTACTACTACCACTACTACCTCTACTACTTCAACGACTAGTACTACCACTACTACTACTACTTCAACTACTTCCACCACACTAACTACTACTACTACTACTTCAACTACTACTTCTAATACAACTACAACTACTACAAAAACTAGTACTACTTCTACTACTACTTCTACTACTACTACCACTACTACCACTACTACTACAAATACTTCTACCACAACAACTACTACTACTACAACAACTACTAATTCTACTAAAACTACGACTACTACAACAACTAGTACTACTTCTACTACTACTTCTACTACTACTACCACTACTACCACTACTACTACAAATACTTCTACCACAACAACTACTACTACTACAACAACTACTAATTCTACTAAAACTACGACTACTACAACAACTAGTA
>OX030971.1:3382712-3422712 GCA_943735955.1 Piscicola geometra | reverse complement strand
CTGCTTCTACTACAACTACTTTTACTACTACATCTACTACTATTACTACTACTACTAGAACAACATCTACTACTACTAATTCTACTACTTCTACTATCACTACATTTTCTACAACTAATACTAGTAATAATTACACTTTTTATAATCATACAACTACCATCTCTATCACTACTACTACTCCTTTTCCTTTAATCCATTTTCCGGTTACTAATATAGAGGCTGCTACTACTACAACTACTATTACTATTACATCTACTACTAATACTACTACTACTACTACTACTACTACTACTACCACTACTTCTACTACTACTACTTCTACAACTATTACTACTACTACTACTATTACTACTACTACTACTACTACTACTACTACTACTACTACTTCTACTACTACTACTACTTCTAATTTTACTACTTCTAATATTTCTTCTACTTTTACTATCAATACAATTACTACAACTAATACTACTACTAACACTACTACTACTATTCATACTACAACCAATACTATTACTACAACCAATACTATTACTACAACTCTTACTAAGATTACTACAACTCTTACTACAATTACTAACATGACTACTAATATTCATACTTCTACCAATACTAATAATAGTACTAATTTTACTTTTTTTGTTCATACTACTACCATCTCTGTTACTACTACTACTTCTTTTCCTTTAATCCATTTTCCGGTTACTAATATAAAAGCTGCTTCTACTACAACTGCTATTACTACTACATCTACTACTACTACTACTAGAACAACATCTACTACGTCTAATTTTACTACTACTACTTATTCTACTACTTCTACTATCAATACAATTTCTACAACTAATACTACTATTAACACTACTACTACTATTAATACTACAACCAATACTATTACTACAACTCTTACTACTAATACTAACACTACTACTATTCTTCATACATCTACCAATACTAATACCAGTACTAATTTTTATTTATTTATTCATACTACTACCATCAGTATTACTACTACTACTTCTTTTCCTTTAATCCATTTTCAAGTTACTAATATAAAAGCTAATACTACTACAAGTTCTATTACTACTACATCTACTACTACTACTTCTACTACTACTACTACTACTACTACTACTACTACTACTACTACTACTACTACTACTACTACTACTACTATAACAAATACTACTTCTATTTTTACTACTTTTACTAATTCTACTATCAATACAATTACTACAACTAATACTACTAATAACACTACTACTACTATTCATACTACAACCAATACTATTACTACAACTCTTACTAATATTAATACAACTCTTACTACTATTACTAACATGACTACTATTTTTCATACTTCTACCAATACCAATACTAATACTACTACTAATTTTACATTTTTTATTCATACTACTACCATCATTACTACTACTTCTTTTCCTTTAATCCATTTTCCGGTTACAAATATAAAAGCTGCTACTACTACAACTACTTTTACTACTACTACTACTACTACTACTACTACTACTAATACTACTACTACTACTACTACTACTACTACTACTACTACTACTACTACTACTACCAGTACTACTACCATCACTACTACTACTACTACTACTAATACTACTACTACTACTACTACTACTACTACTACTAATACTACTACTTCTAATACTCCTACTACTACTACTACTACTACTACTACTACTACTACTACTACTACTACTACTACTACTACTACTACTACTACTACTACTACTAGTCTTACTAATACTAATACTACCACTACCCCTACCACTACTACCACAACCACCACTACCACCACTACCACCCCCACTCCCTACATCCTCATTCCCCATACTCACATTGGATCCAGCACCACCACCACCACTTCTAAAACTTCTACTACTCCTACTCCTCCTAACATCACCATGGGCATAATGAGTACCTTTAATGTAAGCAACATCACTGATGACTTCCCTTCCAACTCCACCACCTGCTTCCCCCCTGGGAAAACACTGCTCGGCAACGTCTGGGGTGAGTTCTTCCTCCACCATGCCACCCATTGTCCACTCTACTCACTTGCTATCATTTTTTTCTTGTTATACATTTTATTGTTTAATTTCTGTATAATTATTTTTCATAATACAATATATTCTTCTAATATATACATTTCTGTATAGTTCTTTTTCAAAAAATCAATATATTCTTTTTATATATATTTTTAATATTATATAGTAAATTTTACTAAATGAGTTTTATTTTTTAAGTATAATATAATATAATATAATATAATATAATATAATATAATATAATATAATATAATGTAATATAATATAATATAACACAAGGCAACAAAAATTTAAAAAAATTCTGCTGTCTGAACTTTTTTAACTGATTTATACAGAATTTATCAGTTACTCTTGATGTCTGTTTCGATAAAAAGTGATTCGAACATCGTCACAAAGAATATTTTTATCTTTCAGTCTCGATGCTAAAAGTTCAGCAGCTGATTTAAATAAGTTGAGATCACGAACTAAATCATTTAGTTCCATTTGTGAAAATGAAGTTTGAACATCTTCATTAAGTAATACGTCATCATCATCTTATTACTCTTCAACAGATGAATTTTCTTCACTTTCACTGTCTAGTTCAGTGGGAACAGGTACAGGAATTTCGTTGCAATGAGCAACTGGACGACGTGTTGATTCCAGATCAGGATATTCAAGACTATTTCTGTTATTTCTATTTAGTCCTTTTACATCAACAGCACAAAAATAACAGTAATTAACGTGGTTTTTTGGTTCCCTCCAAACGATAGGAATACCAAACTTTAAGCTACTCATCTACTACCAGTCCAACGGCGCAGATTCTCTGTGCATGTCTTGCACACCATGTGTGGAGCCCAATTTTTATTTTGGTCACCAAGCTTAAATTTAAAATAGCTGTGGTAAGCCATCTTTATGAAATTAGTCACTGGATTTCTGTTAGAAAGTAGAGTATACTCACCGCATATATAAAAAAAAACGTCTGGGTTGTTTTGGCAATGCCTTGTAGCTTTTTTCATTTTATCTACTAAATATAGAGAATATATTTACTTAAAATTCAAATAAACTTTTAATAACTAAATAAAAATAACTTATTTGAACTTTAGAAATATAAACAATTGCTAAAAAACTATATTAAATATTCTTTATATATGGAGAATAGGAAAACGGTCACGTGACCATAGATAAAAAAAGTTGACCTGATTGAACAGAGAATATCATTTTTGGATTCAGCACTATAAAATTAGACTAAATCCATCAAAAAACCTCTGACAGCAAATTTTGTGTTGCCCAGTGTAATATAATATATTAATAATAATAATAATAATGACGAGCATTATTATAGTGGCGTATAACCCGAACGGGCTTGCAGGCCACTTAGGCTGCATATTTTCATTTGCGCCTTTGGGTTACTAGGACATTGGTTGCACTTGAACCTAGGACCTTTCATTATTGGTCAAGCCGAGAGTCGTTGCCGACTCAGCTACCCGTTCACCCACTCAGCTACCCGTTCACCAATTATAATATAATATAATATAATATAATATAATATAATATAATATAATATAATATAATATAATATAATATAATATAATATATATAATATAATATAATATAATATAATATAATATAATATAATATAATATATCATCATCATCATATAATAACACTGGCCATTTCGGTGTCTGAATCTTTTAAGTTGATTTTATATGAATTTGATTATCTGAATATAGATTTTTTTAAATCGAATCATTTAATTATTTTTTTAATTATAAAAATATAGTCAAAATATGTTCAGGATTTTAAAAAAATGAAATATTAAACATTATAATCTGCATCTTAAAAACTGCTGGAAGAAAACTGATTTCATATTTGAATCAGTCCCTCAAATTTAGCTGAAAATGAGTTTTGAAATTCAAAACTAACAAAACTTTTTTTGTGGCTTGTGTAATAATCAACGCCATTGGCATCATCATCATCATCATCATCATCATCATCATCATCATCATCATCATCATATTCTAAATAATTGAAGACATATTCATCAACAACTGGGAGTGGATCGTCGTATTGCTCGTCTGCTCTCTCCTCTTCTGCTGTTTCGCCTGCTTGTGAGCCCATAACTACTACTACGACTACTACTACTACTACTACTACTACTACTACTACTACTACTACTACTACTACTACTACTACTACTACTACTACTACTACTTCTACTACTACTACTACTACTACTACTACTACTACTACTACTACTACTACTACTACTACTACTACTACTACTACCACTTCTACTACTACTACTACTACTACTACTACTACTACTACTACTACTACTACTACTACTACTACTACTACAACAACTACTACTACTACTACTACTACTACTACTACTACTACTACTACTACTACTATTTCTACTACTACTACTATTACTACTACAACTACTACTACTGCTATGCATTCTTATAATCACCATAACTGCTGCCACTATCATAACCATCACCACCACTATCATCACTACCACTTCTTTTTTTCACTGTCTTTACACTACAACTGTAAGAACTACTATCAGCACCACTATTATTATAAACATCACTATCATCACTACCACACTGTTACTGTAAACACTATTACCATCACCCCCACAGTGTTACTATAAGCATTACTATCATCACCATGACCACCGTTTCCACTATAAGCACACTGTTATCATAACCATCAAACCATAACACACTACACCAACCACCAACTCACCAAAATCCACACCACCTCCACACCAGCCACCCCCACACCAACCACCCCCACACCAACCACCCCCCCACCAGCCACCCCCACACCTGCCACCCCCACACCAGCCACTCCCACACCAGCCACCCCCACACCAGCCACCCTCACACCAGCCACTCCCACACCAGCCACCTCCACACCAGCCACCCTCACACTCCCACACCAGCCACCCCCACACCAGCCACCCCCACACCAGCCACCCCCACACCAGCCACCCCTACACCAGCCACTTCCACACCAGCCACCCTCACACCAGCCACCCCCACACCAGCCACCTCCACACCAGCCACTCCCACACCATCCACCCCCACACCAGGCACCCTCACACCAGCCACCCCCACACCAACCACCCCCACACCAGCCACCCCCACACCAACCACCCCCACACCAGCCATCCCCACACCAGCCACCCCCACACCAGCCACCCCCACACCAACCACCCCCACACCAGCCATCCCCACACCAGCCACCCCCACACCATCCACCACCACACTAACCACCACCATTAGCAACTCCAACAGACCACACTATTATCACTACACCACTACACCATAACCACACAGTTTCTATAACTCCATCACTAACCATTTCACTACACTACACTACCAAGCCACCACCACATTACACTACGACCAAAAACACTAAATCAACACCATCTCACACTCCAACACCACATCCCACCATCACCAGCAACACCACACCTACATCACCAACAACACCCCACCCCACCATCACCAACAACACCACCACCCACACCTCCAACAACAACACATCCCACCACCACCACCAACAACACATCCCACCACCACCAACAACACATCCCACCACCATCCCACCATCACCGACAACACCACATCCCACCACCAACAGCAACAACACCACTCCACCATCACCAACAACACCACATCCCACCACCAACAACAACAACACATCCCACCACCACCCCACCATCACCGACAACAACACATCCCACCACCACCAACAACAACACCACATCCCACCACCACCAACAACAACAACAACACCGCATCCCACCACCAACAACAACAACACCACCACCACCAACAACACCACCACATCCCACCACCAACAACAACAACACCACTCCACCATCACCAACAACACCACATCCCACCACCAACAACAACAACACATCCCACCACCACCCCACCATCACCGACAACAACACATCCCACCACCACCAACAACAACACCACATCCCACCACCAACAACAACAACACCACCACCACCAACAACAACACCACATCTCACCACCACCACCAACAACAACACCACAGCCCACCACCAACAACAACACCACATCTCACCACCAACAACAACAACAACACCACCAACAACAACAACAACAACACCACCAACAACAACAACAACACCACCCCAAAGGACAAAGAATCGTAAGCACGAAGAGGATTCTGTTGTGGACATCCCCGCCTTGAATCAGTCTGGAGGTGATGATGATGATCCAGGAGCTGTGGATAAGAAAAAGAGGGAAAGAGGAAAAAATAGAAGGAAAGAAGATGCTGTGAAAAAAAAGAGTGGAGAGGGTGGAGTTGAGAAGAAGAAGAGTGGAGAGGGTGGAGTTGAGAAGAAGAAGAGTGGAGAGGGTGGAGTTGAGAAGAAGAAGAGTGGAGAGGGTGGAGTTGAGAAGAAGAAGAGTGGAGAGGGTGGAGTTGAGAAAAAGAAGAGTGGAGAGGGTGGAGTTGAGAAAAAGAAGAGTGGAGAGGGTGGAGGTGAGAAAAAGAAGAGTGGAGAGGGTGTAGGTGAGAAGAAAAAGAGTGGAGAGGGTGGAGTTGAAAAGAAGAAGAGTGGAGAGGGTGTAGGTGAGAAGAAGAAGAGTGGAGAGGGTGGTTATGTGAAAAACCCAGTTTTTGGAGGTGGCGTTGAAAGGAAGAAGGGTGTTAAAGGTGGTATTGAGAAGAAGAAGAAAGATGTTGAAGATGGTGGTGAGAAGAAGAAGAGGAAGGGTGTTGAGGATGGTGGGATTGAGAAAAAGAAGAAGGGTGTTGAGGATGGTGGGATTGAGAAGAAAAAGAAGAAGAAGGGTGTTGAGGATGGTGGGATTGAGAAGAAAAAGAAGGGTGTTGAGGATGGTGAGATTGAGAAGAAGAAGAAGGGTGTTGAGGATGGTGAGATTGAGAAGAAGAAGAAGGGTGTTGAGGATGGTGAGATTGAGAAAAAGAAGAAGAAGGGTGCTGAGGATGGTGAGATTGAGAAGAAGAAGAAGGGTGTTGAGGATGGTGGTGAGAAAAAGAAGAAGAGTGTTGAGGATGGTGGTGAGAAGAAGAAGGGTGTTGAGGATGGTGAGATTGAGAAGAAGAAACAAAGACTTTATAAGAATAGTCCTAGGAAGGGTTCTATGAGAGATTTGATAATCGAAAAAATAAAAGCTAACCAAAAAGATAGCGCGGGTGAGATAGATGGTGGTAGTGAAAAAGGTATTGGTGGTAAGAAAGATGGTGGAAGTGGGAAAGGTAGTGGGGCTGGTAGAGATAAAGAAGACAAGAGTGGAGAAAAGGTTGGGAGGAAAAAAATTAAAGAAGCAAAAGACAAGAAAATAAAGTTGAAGAGATTTGCCGAGCCAAAAAGGAGTTCACAAGAGTACATAAGCAACGTGTGGGGGGTGGGAATGGAGGAGGTGTGGGAGAGGTGGCTGAAGGAAGCACGTACGGATCAGTCGCATAAATCGAAAGATGAAGCTACAGTGGGGAAGAAGAATGAGGATGTGAAGAAGGAGAAGGATGTAAATGCAGGAAAAGGTGGGACAGAGAAAGAACAGGGTAACAAAGAAAGAAGAAAAACAGGCGGGAAAAGAGTGAGTGACAATGTGGCAATGGAGAAACAAACAGTGGACAATGAGGCAAAAGACAAAAAAGAGGTGAAGAGTAAAGGGCAGGGAAGAAGGAGGAGGCAGAGTGGACTAGAAGGAAAGATGCCAGTGAGTGAGAAAAGGAGGAGACAGAGTAAAGGGGTCGAAGCTTCGCCAGTGGTGGTGGAGAAAGCTGATGTGGGCAGGAAGAAGAGGAAGTTCAATGAAGACAGGGGGCCGTTGGATCAAGGCCAGGGTCGAGTTCCGCCATTGAGGAGAAGAAGTGTGGCTGATAGGAGGAGGTCGTTGAGGCTTTCTCAGGTGATAGAAGCTTTGGAAAAGCAGAAAAGGGAGAAAGAAAAGGAAAGAGGGAATAGGAGAGCTTCAAAAGACGAGAAGAGTGCCCGAAGAGATGGCAAACAGAAGAAGGAATAGAGGTAACAATGCGATCTCCAGAGACCAATGAGACTCTATTAATAATGCTAATATTCTGCTACTGGTAATACTTTGATACCAAAGAATGAAGAAGTGGTTGTGGAGGGAAGTGACTAAGGACCAAAAACTTTGAAGAAGGCAAAAAATCAAAAAGTCTCCGGAGAAAGAGAAGGATTGGTGGCTCGTACCAAATAAAAAACGATTTTTTCCAAGATAATTGTAAATTTAGCCTACTTTGGCGTTCCCACAGTTTATCTGAAGACAAAGAAAAAACAGATATACTCGAAATAGAAATAGAATAAAATCACTTTTCAAAAAACGAATTTCCGATATAAAAAATTTACTTGAAGCGAAAACGTTTGGACCTCAAAATATGTATTAAAAAATTAAAAAATCTAAAATAAACATTTAAAGAAGTAATAAAGATTTAATAATTGTTTTCGAATAAAATACTTCCCATCAAGTTGTTTTTGTCTTTAACGTGGAAAACTACCGGTGCTGAGGTCCAACTGCTCTATTGATTTCAAAATATAGTGTTATTATTTATTTATTTAGTTTTTTAAAAGTTGGAATTCTTAATAAACCCTTTCAGTTTTAGACGTTTAAATTGTGAAAAATGAAAAGAAGGCTATTTAACTTTTATGAAGTTTTGAAAAGCCTCCAGCTTCTGAAAGAATCGCAAAAATAAATATAAAAGTGAATTGCCACCTGGAGGGCCGTGGAGAAAAAGCTTAGGAGGCCAAGACAGGTGCCTGTGTGCCCGAAGAGGAAACACGAGCGAAGACTCTTCCAGAAAGATTTAAGGTTCATTTTCATTAAGCAAAACCACTTAAAAACATAACATAGCAAAAAAATTAAAAAAACAAACATTTCAACAGTTAGATTCATAAAGAAAATATCATAGGTATGAAGAAATATAAAATACTACTCAGAACAATTATTACAAATAACTAGAGCTGTTTCACGATTAAAATGTTTAAAGAGACTCTTTTCTTGCTAACTATGTGTCCTGACAAGCTGAATAGACGTTCACACGGAACTGTACTTGCCGGAGATGACAAGTACTTGTCAGTTTCGCAAGAGTGGATATGTCTCTTCGTGTTGTTGCCACCAAACAAGAGGACAACTCTCAAAGCCTACTTCAGATTCTTTTCTATAACGTTTAATGATTGACATAGTAATCATTGAAGTATCTTCATCTTCAGAATCTGAAGTTACATATGTTCGTAGTATTTTGTTTGGTGAAGGCTGTATAGTTCTTGAGGTTTTCTTTTCTTCTTTATAGTTTCTATAACTCTTTTATTTTTTGAAAACATTTTAAAATTTTAAATTGGAGGTCTAATGATGTTGCAATTCTTGACCATTGGACATTCTGATTAATCATTCTCTGCTCTAATTTGGAAAAATTTGGTGTGTGAAATGAATGACAGGAGCTGGATCATCTTCTGAAGTGCATATTTTTTGTGTAATGTGACAAATTTAAAAAAACACTATTGAAAATTTCAAGTATTTTTCACCCCCTAGAAGTTATGTTGCAAAACTTCAAGGAACGAGAAGTTTTTTGATGAAATGCAGTTTTTCCCATTCGTTTGTTGACAGTAGATTAGTAGTGTTTGTGTTCACTTGCTGACAATGTAGCCAAAGAAGCAAAAAACAGTACAATTTGGATGAGTTCAAATGCATTAAAATTGTTGAATGCGTCGTTTTTTTTAAAGCGTTAAAATTTTTAACGGCGTCAACAATTTTAACGCGTTAATCGAAAGTTATACTAGATTAAAGCACAGCTCCACAAATAACTTTTGATGATCCTCGCAGACGAACAATCCACATGAGGAACTTTGTTGGAGACTTCCATCAACATTTGTTGGAGACTTCCATCAACATTTGTTGGAGACTTCCATCAACATTTGTTGGAGACTTCCATCAACATTTGTTGGAGACTCCCATCAACATTTGTTGGAGACTTCCATCAACATTTGTTGGAGACTTCCATCAACATTTGTTGGAGACTTCCATCAACATTTGTTGGAGACTCCCATCAACATTTGTTGGAGACTCCCATCAACATTTGTTGGAGACTTCCATCAACATTTGTTGGAGACTCCCATCAACATTTGTTGGAGACTCCCATCAACATTTGTTGGAGACTCCCATCAACATTTGTTGGAGACTCCCATCAACATTTGTTGGAGACTCCCATCAACATTTGTTGGAGACTCCCATCAACATTTGTTGGAGACTTCCATCAACATTTGTTGGAGATTTCCATCAACATTTGTTGGAGACTTCCATCAACATTTGTTGGAGATTTCCATCAACATTTGTTGGAGACTCCCATCAACATTTGTTGGAGACTTCCATCAACATTTGTTCGAGACTTCCATCAACATTTGTTGGAGACTTCCATCAACATTTGTTGGAGACTTCCATCAACATTTGTTGGAGACTTCCATCAACATTTGTTGGAGACTCCCATCAACATTTGTTAGAGACTTCCATCAACATTTGTTGGAGACTTCCATCAACATTTGTTGGAGACTTCCATCAACATTTGTTGGAGACTCCCATCAACATTTGTTGGAGACTTCCATCAACATTTGTTGGAGACTTCCATCAACATTTGTTGGAGACTTCCATCAACATTTGTTGGAGACTTCCATCAACATTTCGGGACATGCATCGGCCTTCACAGTGGCAGCTCCTATAAAACATAAAATTTTCAGTGCGTCTAAAATATCATCACCACCATCATCACCCCCACTATCATCACCACCATCATCATCATCATCATCATCATCACCACCATCATCACCCCCACTATCATCACCACCATCATCATCACCACCAGCATCACCCCCACTATCATCACCACCATCATCATCATCATCACCACCTTGACTATACTGAAGAAGGTGTTCATGGAGATGGCGATGAAGATGTGGATGAAGAGAATGCTGTAGCGTGCATCTCTCATCTTGGTGCTGATGACAATAATTGTGATGATGATGATGATGGTGATGATGATGATGATGATGATAGTGATGATGATGATGATGATGGTGATGACCATGATGATGATGGTTGATGTTGACGATGATGATGATGATGATGATGATGACGATGATGATGATGCTGATGATGATAACGATGGTGATGATAATGATGGTGATGATAATGATGGTGATGGTAAAGATGATAATGATAATGAAGGTAGTGTGATGATCAATCAATCAAAACTATTTCTATAGCGCATTAAACTAATCCAAAAGTGCTTTCAAATTTTTTGTTGAATAAAACAGGTTTTTAGACTCCCTCTAATATAAGTATTAATATATATAAATATTTGAACATAAAAAAATCAACCTTAATAATCCAACCTCACCCACATCACCACGATCATCATTGTCACAAAATCACTGTCTTTACCAATACAGCATCTACAATCATCACCACAGTACCAACATTCGGTTTACGGAGACCTCATCCTGCGGAGACCTCATCCTGTGGACACCTCATCCTGTGGAGATCTCATCCTGTGGAGATCTCATTCTGTGGAGATTTCATCCTGTGGAGACCTCATCCTGTGGAGACCTCTCCTGTGGAGATCTCATTCTAGGCGATCTCATCTTGTAAAATTTTTATATTAATCAATGAAATGTTTAAGAATTTTTTATATAGCTATTTAAATTATTTCGTTAAATTAAACATTTAATTGCTTATTATTATTTATTTTTTAAAGTTATCATTTCACATTAATTTACTTATTGAATTCAGTCAGGATCCCAATCTATTTTTAACTTCCTTATATGATATAAGTTATATCGAAGTAACTACTGTTTAGACATGGGTTCAAAAGATAAATGCTGAACAAAGAGAATATAAAAGACAATTAAATAATCATTTTGATTATTGGAATTCTAATTAAATTTAAATATATAAAAATTTTAACAACTGAAATGATAATTTTAATAAATATAAATAGTTAAAAATTACTTTTTATTAGTAAAAAAAATACTTCAAGTAGCTATTAGAATAATTTCATTGAACACTTCATTGATTGATATTAAAAGTTTCTCAGTTAAATGTTCACAAGATAAGGTCTCCACAGGATGAGGTCTCCTAGGATGAGATTGTAACGTGCACGATTATGAATGTGGAGACAAGAGAGAGACGAGTAGGCTTCCTTATATGTGGCACGAGAGACAAAGGTACGTCATCCCTAGAAGCGGACTTTGCATGCGCGTGCGCCTACGTGGACTGCTATAAATGTGGGCCACAAATATTAAGGCCGCTAAAATGTCTCCACAGGATGAGGTCTCCAGAATGGGGTCTGCTAGGATCAGGTCTCCGCATACGCAACATTACTACTACAGCCTAATCATCACCACATCATCCTCATACCCACAAAGCATTATCATCATTTTTTAAAATTTTCTTGCCACTGGTGTTAAGGCTGCCACAAGAGGTGAAGGAGAAGTCCTTGCATGAACTGCAAACAAGACTCGAGAAGGACCTTTCCAGCGTGCATTCTGGACCCTTTCGATTGTGGCGTGCCTCTTCTTTACCGCACTCTGTGTAAGTCTCAGAATGCCATAGCAACTGCAACTTTTGTTTTGTCTTTACTTCAGTGTTTTCTTATTTTTAGTGTTTTCCCATTTGAATTTAAAGCGATTATGCAAAATCAATGAAACTGAAAATCAAAATGTTGTTTCAGGATTTACTTCTAGAAACACAAGGCTTCCCATGAAATTAACTTGGCTCTCGACTGGTTTTTTTCTATTTTAACTTTCTGAATTAATTTTCAAGATTCTTTTTACAATTATTATTTTAAAATGCAAAACTCATGAAAATTCATAAAAATAGTAAATTTTGAGAATGAAATAATAATAAATTTGTGACTTTTATTAAATTCATAATTTAAAAAATGCAAAATAAATTTTACAAAAGACTTTCTGCTTCCTATTAAATCCTTCTGTTTGGTTTTCAGTTTTATTTACCCCGACTTTGGTAGTGGGTGCGTATAATCGGACTTGAAGTTATAATTTAATGGAAGTGACTAAATTAAAAATATCTATAACAAAGAATGTTAAAATTCCTTTTAAAATATAGATTTTTTCACCAAATATAGGTTGGATTATTTTCATATTCATTTATGAATTTCAAAATATCGATTTTTCCATCAAATCGAAGTTGAGTTATTTTGAAATTAATATATGAATAAGTATTTCAAAATTTTGTACTTCGAGTTGAATAAAATTTAAAGATTCTTTAAAAACTAGTTTTACAGTCAAATAAATTCTAGAGTTATTGAATGCTCAGATGCCCATTTAATAATATTCTTCTCCTTCCTATAAACAATCAATCAATCACTAATTATATTGATAGCGCCCTTTACGAAGTGAACAAAAGCGCTCAGCCATCACGTCCCAAACAAGTACGTCTTCAGGCCTCGACGGAAAGTTATGAGTGACTTAGTTGAAGTTAGAGAAGAGGGAAAAGAATTCCATAAAAGAGGACCACAGTAAGAAAAAGAACGTTTAGCAAAAGAGTGTTTAACTGGAAAACGAAAAAAACGCTTAAAGGTCGAGGAATTTAGACCAGATTTAGGGGGTTATTTAATTAGATTTTAAAGATAAATTGGAGCATTAGAGTTATGAATTTTAAACATATTTAGGCATGTTTTAAAAGTCACTCTAGATCTCAAATGTAACCAATGTAACAGACGAAGATAAGGAGAAATGTGAGAGAATTTAGGAGCACGAGCAACAAGACGAGCAGCACAATTGAAAACTTTATTTAGAAGAGCTAAGGTAGTATCAGGGAGGCCATAGTAAAAGGTTTGCATTGGTTAGCAGCTGCCATCTTGGCAGCCGCTTTAACCGTTTAATGATTTTGTTAAATAGTTTGTCTTCTTATCTAATAGTTTATTTATTTTTAACTTAAAATAATAATAATTATTATTATTTATATCTTTTCTTGTTTTTTGGTTTTAAATTTATCTTGTTCTCGGAACTAAAATCTTCAACCAATAACTATGTAACGGACTACAATAAAAACTTATTTTGAAAGGAAGAAGTGCCAAGGCCTCAAATTGAGCACCAATGCACAGCTTGCAAGAACCCACTGGCTACCTACTGCACAAGGCAGATGAGCTCTGCAGATGAAGGCCAGACTGTTCGAACGAATCTTCTACACATGACTGTGTTTATGTCTATTATCTATTAAAAACTGGTCTAGCTCAATGTCTTTAAAATTGAATCCACTAAAATTTGAACTCATATTTTTTGATAAAAATGGTAAACTAATTAATGATCCATGTACATTTTCCTTTCATACTATTGTTCCATCTAATCATAGTCGTAGCTTAGGATTTATTTCTGACTCAAAACTAACCTTATCAAACCAAATTCTATGTGTTACTAAATCTTGCTATTTTCATCTCAGATGTATTAGACAATTATTACCTTACTTAGAGCACCCTTCTTTAAAGATGTCAGTTTCTTCACTTTTTCTATCTCGAATTGAATATTGTAATTCACTCTATTATAATTTACTTGAAAGTACTTTAAAACCATTTTAATTATGCAGCTAGAATCGTTAGCCGTACTCCTATTTATCCTCACATTATGCAGGTCCATATATTTGGAACTCATTAACTCCTTATTTAACTACTTCTTAATCATTATTTACTTTTCGTAAGAATCTGAAGACATATCTGTTTAACAAATTCATTTACGAGTGCTCCTGAATTTGAGGAAAGAACGCTATAGAAAGTGATTTGATTGCAATAATCAATCCTGGAGAGAACTAGAGAAGATGCAAGAAGCTGCAGAGTAGGATCATCGAGAAAAGGAAGAAGCTGTTTAATACGACGAATGTGGAAATAACAAGATTTAGAGACAGATAGAATTTGAGGAGCTAAAGACAAGTTAGAATCGAAAATAAAACCAAGGCTACGAATGGAAGATGAAGGGTTTAGAGATAATGAGGAAGGGGGGAGACAAAACTAAAGAAGGAGGGGATAATAAAGATTTTGATTTTTATTGTAATAGATAAGTTCAAATTTGTCAGTGTTTAGTTTGAGAAACATAGATGAAGCTCAAGAAATAATAGATTGAAGACAGAGAGTTATTTTATTAACATTAAGGTCAAGAGAAGAGTAAGTGAAGGATGTATAAATATAGTCAGCATAAATTTGACTATCTAAGGAAGGGGCCATCCATAAAAAACGTCCACAAATTTTTTCCTTTTTTACCCCCTCTACCCCCTTGTCCACTTTTGACTTAACTCCCACTCCCCCCCCCTAGTTGTGGGCGTCCAAAACATATAATTTACAAAATTTAATTCAATGAATGTTTTAGGGAAATTTACAACATTATAAAGAGTATGTGTTTACAAATATTTGTTTACAAATTTAAATTATTTTGAAGAAGAAATTCTTAATGAAATATTAACTGTTCAACATTACTTTAATAAATCAGAGTAATTAAAATTTAATAAATAAACTATCCACCATCGTTCATTCAACAGAAAATTCTAATTTTTAAGAATTGTTATTTGAGATTTTATTGTATTTGACAAACCAAACTTTAACAACATTTTAAAAAAATAAATTTCAAACGTATTAATTATTATTGAACCTATCGTTTCTAAATATAACCTGTTTGTGAAAAGATTGTTTGGGATTACATCCCAACTCTTTTGTCAATAAACTAGAAGGATTTTGCACTAAATTTATGCAAAACTACTGCACTCAAAATACACTAAGATGTGGATATCCACTTTGTCCTAAACCCCCTCCCCCCTTGTGCACTTTTTGCTGAACCCCTTCTTCCCCCTTTTGTGTGGACGTCTTTTATGGATGGCCCCGAAGATAAAGAATTAACATTAGTTAGTTTGGAGGTAAGGTCCAAGGATTGAGCCCTGTGGAACACCATAGGATAAATAAACAGATGAAGAACGAGAAGATTCTATTGATACATTTGAAGTTTGTTCACAAATATATGATTTAAGCCAGTTAAGGGAAGATCCAGAAAACATCAAAAGTATCAAAAGCAGAGGGAAAATCGAGGCATAAATGTTGATGCATTAGAATCAGAAGTTAAAATAAGGGTCATTATAAAGTTTAAGTAAAGCAGTTTCAGCGGTGTGGCCAATTCTAAAACCAGTTTGAAAAGAAGCAAGTAGTGAGTATTTTTCTAGATAGAAGATTAATTGTTGAGAAGTAACTTTTTCGAGGACCTTTGAAAGTAAGGAAAGATCAGATGCAGACTTTTATGTTGCTAAGTTTCTTGAAATTCTTTCTCTTTTTAACTTATCTCAACACTGTAATGTTTCTACTCATTATTCCTCAAATTAAGAACCCTTCTCTTGATCCTGCATCCTTATCCAGTTATACTTTATAATAACATAAAGTATAACTAGATAAAGATGCAGGATCAAGATAAGGGTTCTTTATTTGAGGAATAATAAAGTCTAAAGGTTTGTTAGAAGAGATTTTAAAGTCTCCAAGAATAAAAAATGGACAAGATAAAGAATAAAGGAATTCAGAGAGATTATGAAAATCATCTAAAAATTGAGGTAAGGAACTGTTAGGAGGTCTATAGATAGCAACTAAATTAAATTTGAAAGAAGAAAGTTTTACAGTATTGAAAAGATATTCAAAGGATGAAAAATGAACAGAAGAGTCAACAGAGATAGAATACAAGGATTTAAGTAAAATACAGATACCACCATATGAAGAGTGTCGAGGAGAAAGAGGGTTAGTTGGAGGTCGAGCAAGTTCAACAAAGGAAAAACCAGTAGGAGTAGAAGCAATAACTGAGGGTGATGAAGCAGATTCATGCCAAGTTTCAGTTAAAATAAGAAAGTCCAAAGAATCAGAAGGGATTAGATCAGAGATATAGAGTGACTTATTATTAAGTGATCTTGTATTTAAATTAGTATTTTTAGAGATAATATTATTGAAGTTAACTTTATTATTATTCTTATTATCATTATTTATTTTATTTTTATTATCAGATTTTTTTATTATTAGTTAATTTAGAAGATTTCTATTAAAGATAGAGTTTAATTTATAATTCAATTGTCACAATTATTGTGTGTTAGTAGTTTTAACTAGGTTAGGATTAGGGTTAGAAAGGTTAAGTTTTTCATTGTTTTTATAGTTTCTAATAAATGTATGGTCTAAGGTCTGTAAATTAAAGGGCCTACGTCTTAGACTGCTTTCAGGAAGTTTGGCGGAAGGAGAGAGTTCTATCAACAATCCCTATAATGCATAATTAAGTGGGAATTAGGAAACAAAAGAGCTTATATAAAAAAGAAATATAATAAAAAACTTGTCCACTCATAAAAAGCCGTCAAGGCGTCCAGCAATACAAAGTTCAAAGCAGCAACAACTGAGCACCACGAGAAACGCTAAACAATCATAAATTGCAGACGCTATAATGCTTTGAATTCTTCAGCCTAGTTTGTCTTTCACACTTTTACAGTTTTATACATTTACTATATATGTAACAGGTAATTTTATAATCAGGCAATCCATTAATCGTCTGAAATTTTCAAGAATCCATGGATTGCCTATTTCAATCAGTCATTCCATGCATTTTCAAAGTTTCAGTTATTTCTAAGAATAAATCATTGCTTGCCATTTTGTTTAAAAGATTTTCTCACAGTTAAAAACATATTATATTCCAGAATATTTCGACAAATTAGTTTTCATAAGTTTGTGAATTCACTTTTTTGATATTCATTGTTTTTTGATGACGACTACAAAACAACTCGTGTTGTGAAAGCTTGAACCATAGATATCCTACAAACAACAAATAGTATATACTATATCTATGGATTGAATCCTTTTAAGAATAAAAATTAGAAAAGCTTCCAAGACATTTGAACTTTAAATGTATTGGAAACCTACTTCAAAAGAAAAGATGTGTAGGAACTCTTAATATAAAACCTCTTTTAGAACATTTACTTATCGAGAAAGCAATGCAATCCCTCCTCCACTTCTGTCATCATCATCTCTGCGTTTACTTCCTCTTTTCCTTCCTCTCCATCGCTCATTGCATTGATAACAAATCAGCCGTCACAGATGAAGATAAAGAAGATATCTTAAGTGAGTTTTTTACTAGTGCCATGAAACAACAGACACCACACATACACACAAAAATAAAAACAACTCTCACACACACACAGAATCAATACTTTTAAACATGGGAAAACAAACAAAACTATTTACAAGATTTAATTCAATTTACGTTATGTTGAAATCAGTATATACGATGCAATGGATTCTTTAAAAATTATTCTTCAGCAAACTCCTAAGTATGGAAATCTCTATTTCATTGCTACTCTGTGCTTAAAAGAAATTTTAAATGCAATAGAAATGTATAACGAAGCCACCATTGCGTTGTCAATGTCAAAATCTCCAACATTACATTTGAAGTTGTTATGGCGAGTCTAAATATGAGAGAGATTAAAAAAAATGAGTGATTATGAAAACTTGTAATATGGAATATTGTCGAACGTTGGAATAATGAATGTTGGGAAGTTTTAAGACTAGCAAGTTTAAGACCGGTGAACACGGCAGCAAGAATGAGTAGAGACTAGAGGTCGGGTACCCGCGGGAACGGGAATGAAAATTATTTTCGGGACGGGAAAGGTCGGGAACCGGCAATAGATTTTCGGGACGGAAACGGAAAAAAAACATTCAAATCTGGAACGGGGAAAACGGGATTAAAAGTTATTGGGATTGGATTCTTTAACAAACTCTCAAGTATGGAAATCTCTTTTTCATCGATACTCCGTACTTAAAATAAGTTTTAAATGCAATAGAAATGTAAAACGAAGCCACCATGGACGGCGATCCTGGGGGGGTCCTGGGGTCAGAACCCCCCCCCCCCCCACTTTTTTTTAGTGAGGGGGTCCACCTTAATAGGGACCCCTCCACTTTTTTCCCATTTTTGTATTCAAAAATTTCTATTTGGATATGAGCATAATCGTCAACCATGGCATAAAAGTAAATGTTTATACAGTAATACATTGTGAGTATGTGTAGTTATAGTGATAGCTGTCTAAAACAAAAATATTCTTTGCTTATTTAAATACTCCTTCACCTAGTTTTTTTAATGGTGTAGGCGGAAATGCTGAAGGGTCTTGGGGTCCACTTCTACAAGAACCCTCTCACTCTTTTGAAAATACACATTTCTCAACTCTCATTTTGATACGAGCCTAATCGTCAACCATGGCATAAAAAATGCTAATACAGTAATACATTGTGAGTATGTATGGGCAGCGATGCTAGGGGGGTCCTGGGGTCCATCTTAACATGGACCCCCCTCAAATTTTTAAATACAATAATTTTTCTACTCCTATCTTAATACAAGCATAATCGTCAACCATAGCATGCAAGAGAATTTTTATTCAGTAATATATTGTTTCAATTTTCGCAAGCGGACATTCAGAATGCTTTTCAGAAAATATCAGTTCACTTTTTGCAAGCAGACAGATTTACATTTTTATTTAAAAAATTATTAATATTGGGCTACTTATTTTGCATGGGCGATATTCATAGGGAGCTTCTGAGGTCTATCTTAATATCGATTCTTTCAATTTTTTAGATGAACGAAAGTTAATGAATTTCAAAAGGCTTCGAACATTAACTAAAGTTGTGATTAAATCAAACTACAAGTTTCATATCGCATAACTGACAAAATGAAATGCTGAAGCCTTTAGCTCATTTTATCGTTAGAAACACAGTGTGCACTATTAATGCCGAATCAAGCCAGTTTGGTGTTGTGGTTGACAGCAAACAAGACTGCAATGGGTTAGAGCAGGAATCGATAGGCATTCGTTTTGTTGATGAAGCTCTGAATGTTACTGAACAGTTTATTGGTTTATTCAGCCCACCAGATACGATCGGAAAAACATTATCTACTGTAGTAAAAGAGTTTCTGATCAGAATTATGCTACCCATAGAAAACCTCGGAGCTCTGACTTATGACGGCGCTGCTAGCATGAGCGGCCGATATAACGGTTGTGAGGCTATTATCAGCAGTGAGCATCCGCTTGCAATGTTTTTCCACTGTTCTGCACACTGTGCAAATCTTGTTCCCCAGCACACAGCTGCCGCAAATCCCTTTGTGAGCAAATCACTTCAGTTTGTCCCAGAGTTAGGTGCTTTTTGCAATCGTTAAGGGAAGATCAAGAAGCAGTTATGTGATGCTTTAATGTCTCTTATAATTGACTTTCCTGATAAGCCACTGAATAAAAAGTATAGTATAAAACTTATTTGTCCTACAAGATGACTGACCAGTGTATCTACAGTGTCTTCTGTGCTTGAACAATATGAAGTGGTACTTGCTAGCTCGGAATCATTTGCTTCCATTGGTATTGCTGATGAAACAGCTGAAAAGCTTGAAGCTTTTTTTCAACAGGGCACTACTGCACTGGCCCTCAAGTTAGTTGTTTGGTGTTTTCACTTCTGGAACAGTTAAACAAGTCGTTGCAGTTAGCAAGTGCCAAGGTCAGTGGAATGGTTGCAGCGACTGATTCAGTTGTGCGAGAACTGCGTCGCCTACGATCAGATGAACAGTTTAACGCCATTTTCAGAGATGTCAACAGTATGGTTTTGGCATATGATCTCGAGCCAATTGCTGTACCTCGGGTGCGAAAGCCGCCACAAAAGTATTGTGGGCTTGGCCCAGCTTATGTAGCAACAACACCAAAGAAACATTATCGAGCAGCATATTACGCTGTCATAGACATTGCAATCATGCAACTCACAGAAAGGTTCAATCGAGATTCTCCTGGTTTGCGTTTATACTTGCAGCTGGAGAAAATGTTGCTAACTGGTGAAGTGAACCATGATATTTGCAAGCAGTATCGTGAGTTAAATGCAACTAGTCTTTGTTCACAGTTAGCTATGTTTAAAGACCAGAATGAATACAGAACTTTATCACAAGACCAGAATGAATTTTAGCACAAACGCAAAAAATAATGCGAGCTATGATCAGGGAAGTCAGACATCTGTTTCCTTAGGTTGAAAGATTGATCAGGTTGATGCTTGTGTGTCCAATAACGTCATGTACTGCAGAAAGATTTTTTAGTGAATTGCGGCGTCTTAAGACTTGGTTACGTGCACCTGTGACACAGCCTCGCTTGAATTCAATGGCCGTTTGTTATGCACATCAGGATATACTTGACAGTCTGGATTTGAAAAGACTATCAGAAGAATTTGCTAGTCGGTCAGACATTCGAAGACGTCTTTTTGGAAATTGGAGTAAACGAGATGTGGGGAGAGGGTTAGAGGACAGGCAGAGAGTGTATTTTATGTAATCTAAATGGCCCACAGTGTATATTTAGAATCTAAATATACACTGTGGGCCAAAAAAAATCTCCTAATGTATATTTGTTTATAACTTTGGCAAATTTAAATCTATTTGTAATTTTTTTAAACTATTGTACTCAGAAATGAATGGAAAACAAGATGTTATAAATTTTATTTGATGAGTTGATGGCTAGTTGTAATTGAATTTATCTAGATGACAAATAATAAAAGGTACAAAAATCGCTATTTTTTTCTTCAAATCGCTTATAGTGGCAATAGAAAGTATTTTCATTGAGTATCAAACTTTTTTTTAATGTTTGGTGATACAAATATTAATAGTTGATACAAAAATAATTTGCACTACAGTAAACAATACTAAATAGTATCGCTGGTACTGTATTGGTCAATACAGGTTCTTTGATTCCAACCCTGGGGAGGACCCCCCTCCCTAGATTTTCCGCAGATCGTCGCCCCTGGAAGCCACCAGTGCCAATGTCAAACTCTCCAACACTACATTTGAAGTTGTTATGGCGAGTCCAAATATTAGGAAGATTTGAACAAGTTTGGGATAGAAAAGAAATAAATACAAAGACTTTCATTAGATAAAATTTAACTCTATTTTTTACAACCAGGCCAAGCTGCAGTGCCGTTGAGAAAAAAACAAATGATGATTATTTTGACCTATTATATTTGTTTTTATAACGTAAAAAGTTTAATAAAATTAATATACTATCAAATTATACAAATGATTTTATATTTACAGTTGTGGAGAACAAAAATGTTGTCAAAAAAAATATTTCTAACATTATTGAAGAATTAATAAATATGAACGAGGAAAAAAATTCAGAAGAGGATGAATTATACAAATATTCACAATTACGTCCCAACAAAATTGAAGATTATAAAGATGTTTTATTTTATTGGAGTAAAATGAGCAATTTTCCAATACTACCAGAAATAGCCAACATTTTGTTTAGCCTATCTGCAAGTTATATTCCCTGTGAACGGAATTTTTCAACATGTGGTCATTTAACTTCAGACCCAAAATCATCTAATTTGAAAGCTAAAACTCTTGACGGTTTAACCCGTGTGAAAAGCAATAAAGACTTGAATGAATTACTCAAAAAATGAGTAACTTCAATACTTTTATTTTAATAAATATTTGAAATTTAAATCGTGTTTCTTTATTTCCAACTAACCCTCTTTCTCCTCGACACTCTTCATATGGTGGTATCTGTATTTTACTTAAATCCTTTTATTCTATCTCTGTTGACTCTTCTGTTCATTTTTCATCCTTTGAATGTCTTTATATTACTGTGAATTTCTCTTCTTTCAAATTTAATTTAATTGCTATCTATAGACCTCCTAACAGTTCCTTACCTCAATTTTTAGATGATTTTCATAATCTCTCTGAATTCCTTTATTCTTTATCTTGTCCATTTTTTATTCTTGGAGACTTTAAAATCTCTAGTAATAAACCTTCTGATTTCTATGTTGCTAAGTTTCTTGAAATTCTTTCTCTTTTTAATTTATCACTCCACTTTACTGACCACTACTTTATATCTTTTAAATTATCTCTTGTTCAGCCTTTTTCTAACTTCCCCTCTTCTATTGTTAAGCGCTCTTGGTCTAATTTTGATAAAATCTTTGGTTAGCAGCTGCCATCTTGGCAGCCGCTTTAACCGTAATGATTTTGTTAAATAGTTTGTCTTCTTATCTAATAATTTAGTTTTTTAATTTCAAATAATTATAGTAATTATAATTTATATCTTTTCTTGTTTTCTGGTTTTAAATGTATCTTGCTCTCGGAATTAAAATCTTCAACAACCAATAACTGTCTAACGGACTACAATAAAAACTTATTTTAAAAGGAAGAAGTGCAAAGGCCTCAAATTGAGCACTAATGCACAGTTTGCAAGAACCCACTGGCTACCTACTTCACAAGGCAGATGAGCTCTGCAGATGAAGGACAGACTGTTAGAACAAATCTTCAATACATGACTGTGTTACTGAAGAAGTGCCAGGGCCTCAATTTGAACACCAGTGCACAGCTTGCAAGCACCCACTGGCTACTTACTTCACAAGGCAAATGAGCTCTGCAGATGAAGGACAGACTGTCAGAACGAATCTTTTACACATGACTGTTTATGTCTATTATCTATTGAAAACTGACGTATTAGACAATTATTACCTTACTTAGATGACCCTTCTTTAAAGATGTCCATATATTTGAAACTCATCACCTCCTTATTTAACTACTTCTATATCATTATTTACTTTTCGTACGGATCTTAAGACATATCTGTTTAACAAATTCATTTACCAGCGCTCTTGAATTTGAGGAAAGAGCGCTATAGAAATTGATTTGATTGATTGATTGATTGATTGAAAATAAATTTTACTAAATGCTTTCTTTCTTCTGACTTTTGCTCTAAATCTTTTACTGATGTGGATAGTTTTATGGATAATTTCAATCTTACTCTATCTTCCCTTTTAGATATTTTTGCTCCATTCAAAACTTTCCGGTATCGTCTAACCTCTAAAAAATTCCCATGGTATGATTGTGAGTCCACGACTTCTAAGCGACTAGTTCGCAAGTATGAACGAATTTATCGATCTACTCTCTCTGTATCCTGTTTGAATAAATGGCAAAATTGTTTCTCTTCTTATCGTACTCTCCTTTTTAATAAACATTCTTCGTTTTTAAGAAATTCTATTATCTCTTCCTCCAATTCTTAAAAATAGGTGGTCTTCTTTATCTAAACTTTTACATAAAAACTCTCCTCCTCCATCTTTCTCTCCTGATGACTATCTTGAATTTCTAACTAATAAAATATCTAATATTAGATCTTCGTCTAATAATAGGCCTACACCATCTTTTACTAAGTTTACTTCTGAATCATTATCATCCTTTTCTCCTGTCACATTGGACCATCTTACAAATATAATTAATTCTATGTCTCCCACTTCTTGTTCTCTAGATCTTATTCCTACAACCCTTTTTAAAGAACTCTCTTTTTTATTCTATCCTATTGTTCTGGATTTGGTTAACTTATCTTTGTCTACATCTAAATTTCCGTCTGCCCTCAAATCTTCATTTATTATTCCTACAATTAAGAAGCCTCCTTTTGATCCTGCATCCTTATCCAGTTATAGACCTGCATCTAACCTTTCCTTTCTTTCTAAGGTCCTTGAAAAAGTTATTTCTCAACAATTAATCTTCTATCTAGAAAAAAACTCACTTCTTCCTTCCTCTCAATCTGGTTTCAGAATTGGCCACTCCACTGAAACTGCTTTACTTAAACTCTATAATGACCTTATTTTAACTTCTGATTCTAATGCCTCTTCTCTTCTTTTATGCCTTGACTTCTCAGCTGCTTTTGACACTATCAACCATACTCTTTTATTAAATGTTTTAGATTCTTCCTTTAATATTTCTGGTTCCTCTCTTATCTGGCTTAAATCCTACTTTTCTAAGCGAACTTCCTATGTATCAATTGAATCTTCTCGTTCTTCTTCTGTTTCTTTATCTTATGGTGTTCCACAGGGCTCAATCCTTGGCCCCTTACTTTTTATTCTTTATACCTCGGAACTACCTAATATTATTTCGTCATCTTCTTTAAACAGTCAAATTTATGCTGACGACTCCTATATTTATAAATCTTTCAATGACTCTTCTCTTGACCTTACTGTTAATAAAATAACTCTCTGTCTTCAATCTATAATCTCTTGTGCTTTTCTATGTTTCTCAAACTTAATCCAGAAAAATGTGAACTCATATATTTCAATAAAAAATCAAAGTCTTTACTATCTCTTCCTTCTTTAGTTTTGCCTCCCCCCTCTTCACTCTCTCTAAACCCTTCATCTTCCATTCGTAGCCTTGGTTTTATTTTCGATTCTAACTTGTCTTTAGCTCCTCAAATTCTATCTGTCTCTAAATCTTGTTACTTCCACATTCGTCGTATTAAACAGCTTCTTCCTTTTCTCGATGATCCTACCTTGCAACTTCTTGTATCTTCTCTAGTTCTCTCCAGGATTGATTATTGCAACTCTCTTTACTATGGTCTCCTTGATACTACTTTAGCTCCTCTAAATAAAGCTTTTAATTGTGCTGCTCGTCTTGTTGCTCGTGCTCCTAAGTTTTTTCATATTTCTCCTTATCTTCGTTTGTTACATTGGCTACCTTTGAGATCTAGAGTGACTTTTAAAATATGCCTAAATATGTTTAAAATTCATAACCGTAATGCTCCAATTTACCTTAAAATCTAATTAAACAACCCCCTAAATCTGGTCTAAGATCATCCACCTTTAATCGTTCTTTTCGTTTTCCAGTTAAACACTCTTTTGCTAAACGTTCTTTTTCTTACTGTGGTCCTCTTTTATGGAATTCTTTACCTTCTTCTTTAACTTCAACTAAGTCACTCATAAATTTCCGTCGAGGCCTGAAGACGTACTTGTTTGGGACGTGATAGCTGAGTGCTTTTGTTCACTTAGTAAAGGGCGCTATACAAATTATTAGTGATTGATTGATTGATTGATCATTAAAAGAAATATTCTTTCAAATAATGAATTTTAAGAAACGTTAGGACTAGCAAGTTTAGGACCAGTGAAAACAGCAGCAAAAATGAATAAAAAAACAAAAAAGTTTCGGGAACGGGTCGGGACCGGGATCGAGTTGCGAAAACGGGACGGGACGGGAAGCAAAATTCTGATGACCTATCGGGAACGGGATGGGACCGGGAATGAAAAATCGTCCATGTCCAACCTCTAATACACACACACACACACACACACACAAACACACACACACACACACTAGAGGTCGGACCGGGTACCCGATCTGACCGGGTACCCGCGGGTACCCGCGGGACTCCCGCGGGAACGGGAATGAAAATTAATTTCGGGACGGGAAAAGTCGGGAACCGGGAATAGGTTTTCGGGACGGGAACGGGAACGGGAATCAACATTCAAATCGGGAACGGGAAAAGACGGGAACGGGAAAAGACGGGAACGGGAAAAGACGGGAACGGGAATCAACTTTTAAATCGGGAACGGGAAAAATGGGAATAACAGTTATTGGGATTGGATTCTTTAACAATGATTTTTCAGCAAACTTCTAAGTATGGAAATCTTTATTTCATCGATACTCCGTACTTGAAATAAGTATTAAATGCAATGGAAAAGTATAACGAAGCCACCATTGCCAATATCAAAACCTCCAACACTACATTTGAAGTTGTTATGATGAGTCCAAAGATTAGGGAGATTAGAACAAATGGGTGATGATGAAAACTTTTCAGATGAAACCAAAATGGTCAGTTATATTATTTTAATTTTATAAATTAATACTTTGAATTTGAATGATTAATTTCCAAATGATTGCTCAGTTGATCATTTCGACAAAAGAAAAGATGCCATTGATCTTATTCGTATGACAGCATGTCTGTTGCATCCCCAGTATGAAAGAATAATAGGAAAAAAGTTTGGGATAAAAAAGAAATAAATACCAAGACTTTCATTAGAAAAAATTTAATTCTATTTTTTACAGCCAGACCAAGCTGCAGTGCCTTTGAGAAAAAAAACAATTGATGGTTATTTAGACCTATTATGTTTGTTTTTATAATGTAAAAATTATAATAAAATTATTATACTATCAAATTATACGAATGATTTTATATTTGCAGTTGTAGAGAATAAGAATGTTGTTAAAAAACATATTTCTAACATTATTGAAGAATTAGTAATAATGAACAAAGAAAAAAATTCAGAAGAGGATGAATTGAACAAAAATTCACAATTACGTCCCAAAAAAAATTGAAAATTATAAAGATGTTTTATTTTATTGGAGTAAAATGAGCAATTTTAAAATAGTACAAGAAGTAGCCAAAATTTTGTTTAGTGTATTTCATGTTATATTCGCTGTGAACAGAATTTTTCAATATGTGGTCGTTTAACTTCAGACCCAAAATCATCTCATTTGAAAGCTGAAACTCTTAACGGTTTAACCCGTGTGAAAAGCAATAAAGACTTGATTGAATAACTCAAAAACAATACTTTCATTTCAATAAATATTGAACTTTAAATCGTGTTTTGTTATTTCATTAAAAGAAATATTCTCTGACTTTCAAATAATAAATTTTAAGAAATTTTAGAACTAGCAAGTTTGGGACCAGTAAAAACGGCAGCGAAAATGAATAAAAAAACAAAAAGCTTTCGGGAATGGGTCGGGACGAGAAAAAAATTTCGGGAACGGGACGGGACGGGAATCAAAATTCTGATTTCCCATCGGGAACGGGACGGGACGGGAAAAAAAATTTCGGGAACGGGACGGGACGGGCATCAAAATTCTGATGTCCCATCGGGAACGGGACGGGACGGGAAAACAAATTTCGGGAACGGGACGGGACCGGGAATGAAAAATCGTCCATGTCCGACCTCTAACACACACACACACACACACACAAACACACACAAACATACACACAAACACACACAAACACACTCACAAACACACACACAAACACAAAAAGCACACACACACACAGAATCGAACTTTGCCTACAAGAAAAAGGTGACATGCAGCAACGATCATATGGATTGTGGAGTTGTAGTGGACGGAAACTTGGATACATTTTGGGATGTAAACAATTCAGATAAGCGAAATAAAAATTTTCAAATTGAGATCGATTTAGAAAATAATTATTCAGTTGACTGCATCATCTTGTACCTGTCTTCCTACTCGTGAGTGCTTACATGGCAAGATGTTATGTTCCGTGAAACCTTCACTGAACATATAATTAACGCTCCACATAAATATATTTCAACCCATATTTGCTCAGCGTTTCATTATTGAAACATCAAAAAAAGAAATTAACAGAAAATTAAATAATCAGTAAATCTTTAATTTGTGAATTGAAATTTGTTAACAAATGAATTAACTGCAAGATAGCTTTAATAGTCGATTATATTTTTTTGGAATTTTTAAAAAATAATTTAAAAAAATAAAAAAAATATTTTGAAAATATGGCTAGAGAAAAATAATTACTACAATTTTCAAAATTTCGGTATTTTTTGTTGTTGCTTTTTCTCAATAACTTCCTTAATACATAATTACAATTTTCTCATCAATTTCTCATTAATTTTTTAACAAATAATGAATGTTCCATTATTGGAACAGTGAGCATAAATGGGGGTGTCAAATTGTACTTCAAGTTTTTAAATATTAATTTTATTCGTTGTGCAAAAATAAAATGAGAAGAAAAAGATAAATTTACCGAAGTTAGACATTAATTGTTTTGCTAAATCAAAATTTTTAGAAAATGCTTTCTTGGAAACATTAGTGTTGATGAAAGCATGGCAGTATACTTTAAGGAAAATGAGACGAAACAATTTATGAGAGAAAAGCCAAAAAGGCTTGGGTTAGGGTTTGGTGTCTTCGCAACCGTCTTGGATATTCAATTCAATATGAGCCCTACAAGGGAACAACAGGCCCAGTATATGACAAGGTGTTGGGTCTTGGTGCCAGCGTTGTTTTGAATTTAGTTTCAAAACTACCAAATGTTTTTTTGTAAATAGATTTTTCAGCTCATTGAATACAATACAACGACGAGTATTATTAACCTGGAGTAAACCCGGACGGGCTTCAAGACCACTTAGTTATGGAAAAGTTAATAATAATATTAATAATGATTAAAGAGTAAATAAATGAATGACAAGTATAAGTAAAACAAATAGAATAAAAAGGCTAAAAAATTACAATATAGATATGCAAACCTGAGATGTTGGTTTGCGGCTGCCAAGATGGCAGCCGCTTTAACCGTTTAATGATTTTGTTAAATAGTTTGTCTTCTTATCTAATAATTTAGTTTTTTTTAAACTTCAAATAATAATAATTATTATTATTTATATTTTTTCTGGTTTTTTGGTTTTAAATTTATCTTGCTCTCGGAACTAAAATCTTCAACCAATAACTGTCTAACGGACTACAATAAAAACTTATTTTAAAAGGAAGAAGTGCCAATGCCTCAAATTGAGCACCAATGCACAGCTTGCATTTTCAGGGAACGGCTGAATGTCGTGGTCGAGCTCGGGGATTTAAATCTATTGAAAAGACTATTCCAAAGAGTCGGTGCAGCAACAAAAAAGCTTCTTGCACCTGCATACTTGAGTTTGTAGCTCTGTGGAACTACATCTCTTGACCTAGCAGACCTGAGTCTTTTCCTTCTGGGGAAGACTTGCTCTCATGACAATGCTACTCGACAAATAATCTGGGCACTCATTGGACAGACACTTGTGCATTAACAAGTTGTTTTTGTATTCAATTCTGTTTCCAATACGAAGCCAGTGGAGCTCCTTGAGAACAGGGCTGATGTCATCATACTTTCTAGCACCTGTTATGAGCCTAGCTGTGGCGTTGATTATAGACTGAATTTTCTGCAGCTGCGTCATTGGCAACCCAGTAAGAATGATATTGCCATAGTCAATTCGATTGAGAACCAAAGCAGAAGCCAATGTTCTCAGTGAGTCCTTGGTCAATAACCATCTTATGGATCGTATTTGGTGTGAGGAAGCAAAGCAGGTTTGAGTCATCTTGTTGATGTGTGTCGTCATGGTGAAGTCTTTGTCGAGATGAACTCTTAGGTTTCTGACACTTTCAGAAGGAATTATCTCGTTCTGACAAATGCGAACTGGATCTTTGGGAGTGTGAACAGAGTTTTGACGGGATGAGAGCCAGATAACTTCAGTTTTGCTGGAGTTAAGTTTCAGTTGATTGGCACTCATCCAAGCAGCAACTTCATCAATGCATGATGACACCCTTTCTTGCAGGTCAGCCTGATGACCTTTAATGCAATGACCGTAAATCTGGGTGTCTGATGAAAAGCAAGCTCATGTCTAGCTGCTATTCTTTCCAAATCTCCAGTGTACAACGAGAACAGTAAAGGACCAAGGACTGAACCTTAGGGGACTCCTACAGCGGAAACCGACATTGTCGATTTTGTCCCACTACAGCGGATGTCAAAACATCTGTCACTTAAGTAGTCCCTAAACCATTCTAACGCAAAGTCAAGAACCGATAGGAGATGTGCAGTCTTCGGAGCAGTGTTCCATTATCTACCAAATCAAAAGCTGCGGATAGATCAAGCAAAACTAACAATGTAAGCTTAACGCCATCTGCTGCCCAAAAAATGTCTGAAAAGACTTTGGTAATAGCAGTTTCTGTCGAATGATGACGACGGTAGGGAAAAGATGAAATTCTGCGAGGTAGTTGACCACTCTGTGGAGAACTAATCTTTCCATGAGTTTGAACAACACCCTCAAGTTTGAAATAGGCCTGTAGGACGAAGTTTCAGTGAGTTTAAGGCTTAGCTTTTTAATCAGTGTCGTGATATAGGCCGACTTGAAAGACCTAGGAACCCTGCTTGCCGAAAAAAACCTTTTGAATAAGCTCACTAAAAGAGGAGCAATTATTCCAGATATCTCTTTCAACAGCCATGTAGGAACCGGGTCATTCGAGCACTGCTTATTCGGAAGCCCTTGAATAGCCCTAACTACTTCTTCATCGTCGACAATGCTGAACCCATTCAAACTGAGCCCGTGCTCGCAGAATAAAAATGTTGGGTCATCTTGGGCATTGATTGACCTTCTTGCCAGCACAACTTTCTCTGTGAGGTGTGCGTGATAGTCATCAGCACTGATGCCTAAGACTGACGACGTCTTACTTCTGCCCGCGATGCTATTGATGAGTTTGCAAGTATCAGCTGACTTCCCTTTAGACTTCAAGTTCCAGAACTGCTCTCGCTTGCGTCTGCACAGACTCTTGTAAACTTTCAACTGCTTGACCCAGGCAGTACGTGCTTGCTCATTTTTTGACTTACTGTAGCTTCTCTCAAGACTTCTCTCAAGGCGTTTAGAGGCGCGACACTCATGGTCAAACCAAGGGTCCGAAGGCCTCTGGTGCACTCTAACAGTCTTAAGAGGAATCAACTTATCCAGAATGCTAGTCAAAGTGGAGCTTTAGAGGTCAGCAGCTGAATCTACATCTAGTCAGTGCTAGACGAGAGTGGAGACAGTCGAACCTGAAAAGCAAACTCTGTTCAATCCAAGAGTTTCCAGCGTCTACTAGAATTTTTTTGTACACAGGAGGGGGCTTGGCCAGTTGACACTTCCAGACCAACAGTTTGTGGTCAGAGAAGCCTACCTCAATGCAGTCAACTTCAAGACTCTTTCTCGAGGCAACAACATCAAGCCACCCTCCTTGACTATGGGTTGGTTGGTTGACTGATGACTGGAAACCATGAGAGCTCAGGATATTCTGAAACGACTGAGTATCGTTATCACTTGGATTTTCAAGGTGGAAGTTGAAATCTCCCAGGATTAATACTTCTTCACTGTATGTGGCCAAGGTGCTCATGATTTCATTGAAATCCTTGAAGAACACGCTAGAAGCATAACCTGTTTGATAAACAACTAAACCAATGACCGCCCTTGAACCAGAAGTGATTTTGACACAAAGATGCTCAAGAGTTGAGGACTGAACTTGTGTATCTAATGGTGCAACCTGGAATCCAGAGTCAGCCACGACTGCAACTCCCCCGTGGTTTGTATGCAGTGTGTTTACTGTATTGGAGAGTCTAGGTCTTGATCTTTCGACCACTACCAAGCCCTCCTGCCGCAGTCGGCTGATACAGACTGACTCAGGATCATGCCAAGTTTCAACCAGAAACAGCCCGTTTATCTTGTACTCTCTCATGGTCTCCAGAACATCATCCACCTTATTGTGGAGAGACCTAGGGTTGAGAAAGCCTTGCACGACTGGAGGCCCACTTTTCTGACATTTGTGCCGATCAACTTTCTCATGGACAACTGGCTCATGGCTTCTGAGAGCGTGCCGGCTTTGGCGTTCCTTTACAAGTTTTCCGCCTCGTCTACCACGATAGTGCCAATGCTGGCGGTGCCTTGCCAATCCTAGTCTGTTGATGGTCGCTCTAGCCTCTGCTCTAAGCTCCCCATTATTGTTATAAAATTGAAATAAACATTTTTTGAATAAGTTTGCATAAGATAATCAAATTATAAAATAGTTTAAAGTCTTAGTGTGATGTTGGATAAAGCTATGGGAACAGATGTTAGATTGTTAAAAAAGTTAGATGAATTAATGAAATAGGGAAAGAGAAAAAAAAATATAGTTAAATAAATTTTAATCAACTTACCTGTCTTTGAGTGACAAAAGATATATCGTTAAATTTATTCAATTTAACTTACCGACAGGTTTATAACAAACAACAATTTATAAAAAACTCTTGAATACCAAACTTTAACTAAATATTAACAAAAATAATTAATCTAAACAAATTTAAATAAAATAATATTTATAAAATATGTTATTTTCAAATAAAAAGGTTTAAAACTTTTCAATTTTAAAAGGCAACCGTATTGGCGCCTAGAATAGACATATACAGTATTTGTCGATTCTAGGCGCCAATACGGTTGCCTTTTAAAATTGAAAAGTTTTAAACCTTTTTATTTGAAAATAACATATTTTATAAATATTATTTTTTTTTTTTTGTTTAGATTAATTATTTATATGATATACTGGAGCTAATTGATGAGCTTCAAAAAAGAGGTTATGAATGCTGTAGGACAGTAAGGTCCAACAGAGTAGGAAAATGCCCAGTTAAGCTAAGAATTAGCACTGCTAAGTACACATTAAATAAATTCTAAGGGTTCTTTTGATTATAAACTGGAAAAGCATAAAATAGTAAGAAGATTCATTTGGAATGATAACTTTCTAGTTTATATCATAAGAAATATCAATGGCATCAATCCAGTAGTTTCATGTCAACGATGGGTATCAACAGAATATAAAAAAACATTTTGTAGATATGCCACTCTTTCTCAGGTAGTGAAAGGTCCAAAAGTGGCAATCCTGTAGAAAGTCGAGTGCCAAGCGCGGTTAGGTTCGATAAACCTTAATTAATTTCAGCAGAAAAGCAAACCAGTTGCGCTCTTTATAAAAATGTTTTGATGACAAAACATTTAATTCAGAGTTAAACTTGACTACCCCTTTTCATGCTCAGTGTTCCATTATTGGAAAATTCACATTTTTGGTTCAGGCATATCAATTTTTTTTGCTTTTTTAATCAAGTGATTGTATTGTGAAATTTTTTTATTTAAATAAATTAAATAAAATATTCGAACAAAAACGGTTTAAACAAATGCCACCATCTTTTTATTTCACTAAACTCTCTGTCTTCAATCTATAATCTCTTGGGCTTCTTCTATGTTTCTCAAACTTAATCCGGACAAATTTGAACTCATATATTTCAATAAAAAATCAAAGTCTTTACTATCTCTTCCTTCTTTAGTTTTGCCTCCTCCCTCTTCACTCTCTCTAAACCCTTCATCTTCTTGGTTTTATTTTTGATTCTAACTTGTCTTTAGCTCTTCAAATTCTATCTGTCTCTAAATCTTGCTACTTCCACATTCGTCGTATTAAACAGCTTCTTCCTTTTCTCGATGATCCTACCCTACAACTTCTTGTATCTTCTCTAGTTCTGTCCAGGATTGATTATTGCAACTCTCTTTACTATGGTCTCCCTAATACTACTTTGGCTCCTCTAAATAAAACCTTCAATTGTGCTGCTCGTCTTGTTGCTCGTGCTCCTAAGTTTTCTCACATTTCTCCTTATCTTCGTTTGTTACATTGGCTACCTTTGAGATCTAGAGTGACTTTTAAAATATGCCTAAATATGTTTAAAATTCATAACTGTAATGCTCCAATCTATCTTAAAAATCTAATTAAACAACCCCCTAAATCTGGTCTAAGATCATCCACCTTTAATCGTTCTTTTCGTTCTCCAGTTAAACACTCTTTTGCTAAACGTTCTTTTTCTTACTGTGATCCTCTTTTATGGAATTCTTTACCTTCTTCTTTAACTTCAACTAAGTCACTCATAACTTTCCGTCGAGGCCTGAAGACGTACTTGTTTGGGACGTGATGGCTGAGCGCTTTTGTTCACTTAGTAAAGGGCGCTATACAAATTATTAGTGATTGATTGATTGATAAACCCTTCAGTCACAAGCCATTATGGGTCCTTACAACAAGCGTCTTGGCAGATAAGGTGTTTACCCTGCGCACGATCACACTTGACAACATTAAACAGAAGAGGATAAGTAAATTTGTGCTACGTAGTAGATACCACGAAAAATGGTTCTTTTGTCGTTTACGCCTTTTTTTTGAAGAATTTCATGTGAGGCTGTATGAAGTCAAGATTACTAAAGATGGAAGTGAGCTAATACAACTTTTACTGCTTCTTCTACCACCACTACCTGTGATGGGCTAAATCAAATCACAAATTGAGTTTGATAATTTAATCTGCGACCAAAACAAGAGTTCATAAATGTTTTTTTATATATTTATTTACCTTTCCTTCAACAACAACAATTCAAAGCAATTATATGGTCTTTTTTTATATGTTATCTTGGAGGAGCAGGGGCATTTATTTCAGGATGCAAACTTCCAAACTGTGTTACAGAGAGTGGAGGGTAGATTCAAAATTTTTTATATATTGATTAAGTGCATTAAAATATGGAAGAGGTTGCACAAGATGGAACGATTTTCACACGTAGCCTCATAGCTCAATTGTATAACCAATAACGTAAATTAAAATTTATCTAATCATTATATTGACTCTTTGTATAACTATATTAACTTTAACATAAGAAATAAAAAGAAATAAAATTAGTTTATTAACCTCAAACATGAAAACTCAAAAATTCCATCTTGAGCAACTAGGTTCCCAAGATGGAATGCTTAGCTGCCTAAAATGAAATAATTTAGTATGCCATAAAAATTGTAATTTAAACTAGAGCTGTGCTTTAATCTACGTTAACTTTCGATTAACGCGTTAATCAATTAACGACCGTTAAATATTTTGACGCATTAAAAAAATTAACGCATTTAAAAATTTAATGCATTTAAACTTATCTAAATTAAACATTTTTTTGCTGTTTTGGCTACATTGTCAGCAAGTGAACACAAACACTACTAATTTACTGTCAACAAACGAATGAGAAAAATTGCATTTCATCAAAAAACTTTTCATTTCTTGAAGATTTGCAACAGAACTTCAAGGGGGTGAAAAACACATGATACTTTCAATCGACCTACTTGCAATTTGTCACTTTACACAAAAAATATGCACTTCACAAGATGATCCAGCTTATGTCATTCGTTTCGCCCACAAAATTTCTTTCCAAATTAGAGCAGAAAATAAATAATCAGAATATCTAATGGTCAAAATTTGCCACATCATTAGACCCCCGATTTAAAAATGTATACTGTTTTCAAATAATTAAAAAGTTAAAGAAACTATAAGAAAAAAAGAAAACCTTAAAAACTATACGGCCTTCACCAAACAAAAGACTACAAACATATGTAACTTCAGATTCAGAAGATGAAGATATTTCATTCATTACTAAGTCAATCATTAAACGTTATAGAAAAGAATCTGAGGTAGGCTTTGAGAGTTGTCCTCTTGTTTGGTGGCAACAACACGAAGAAGCATATCAATACAATACAATACAACGACGAGTAAGATTATAGTGGCGTAAATCCGGACGGGTTTGAAGACCATTTAGTTATGGAAAAGTAAATAATGATATTAATAATTATTATTATTTTAAAATTATTGTTAACCATTAATAAATAATAAATATATAAATAAAATGAGATAAATTAGAAAGCAAGAAATTGATGAATGGAAGAAATGAGCATTAAATTTGTGGGTTATTGTGATCTGCCAAACAAGTACGTTTTCAGGGAACGGCTGAATGTCGCGGTCGAGCTCGGGGATTTGAGTCTATTGGGAAGACTATTCCAAAGAGTCGGCGCTGCAACAAAAAAGCTTCTTGCATCTGCATACATGAGTTTATAGCTCTGTGCAACTACATCTCTTGTTTTTCAACACAAGTTGGATCTAAAGAGACTCTTGAATTTGAAGAAAGAGCGCTATAGAAATCTATTTGATTGATTGATTGACTCTTTTCTTGCTAACTATGTGTCTTGTCATGGAACTGCCAGTCTCTTGCCAGTTTCGCAAGAGTCGCATACCTGCTTTGCTTCTTTACGCCGAATACGATCTATAAGATGGTTATTGACAAAACTTACATTGGCTTCTGCTTTGGTTCTCAGTCGAATTGACTATGGTAATATTATTTTTACTCAAGGAGCTCTACTGGCTTTATGTTGAAAACAGACTTGAATACAAAAAAATCTTGTTAATGCACAAGTGTCTGTCCAATGAGTGCCCAGATTATTTGTCGAGTAGCATTGTCATGAGAGCAAGTCTTCCCGAGAAGGGAAAGACTCAGGTCTGCTAGGTCAAGAGATGTAGTTCCACAGAGCTACAAACTCAAGTATGCAGGTGCAAGAAGCTTTTTTTGTTGCAGCGCTGACTCTTTGGAATAGTCTTCCCAATAGACTTAAATCCCCGACTCGACCGTGACATTCAGCCGTTCCCTGAAAAAGTACTTGTTTGGCAGATCACAATAACCTAAAAATTTACTGCTCATTCCAATAAAAAATTTCATCCTGAGCAACTGGGTTCCCAAGATGGAACAATAATAATGACGAGCATTATTATAGTAGCGTAGAACCCGAACGGGCTTCCAGGCCACTTTGGCTGCATATTTTCATTTGCGCCTTTGGGTTACTAGGGCATTGGTTGCACTTGAACCTAGGACATTTCATTATTGGTCAAGCCAAAAGTCGTTGCCGACTCGGCTACCCGTTCACCCTGAAAATGGAATGCTTAGTTGCTTAAGATGAAATCATATTGTGTCATAAAAACTTTAATTTAAACATTTTACTTATTATCCGACTATCCTGTTTGTCTAAAGAAATACTTTTTTCGCTTTTTCAAGACTGATCATTCAATCATTTTTCCGCTCGTTCTTACTCTGCTTGGCTTGAGAAAGGCATCAGCCGAAACCGGTCGCCACATCTTAGTAGGTAAGAACGAGCATTATTCTACAGCAGACCAGCTCACCAACATCCTTCACCAGCCAACAGATCTCTCCTCCCACACCAAAAATCCAACCACGGACTCTATTGTTACAGCGCCATTACTTTAAAACCTTTCAACCTTTCAGTTCTTTCTCGAAAGCGTCATCAAATGCTTTTTTTAATGTTCTAAATTTTTTTAATAATTTGTAGAATTATATTTCAAAATAAACTCTTTGGAATAACATAAGTTAAACTCGTTTTACCCAGAGAAATTTCTTTATTTCGTGCTTCCCTTTTAGCTTCAAACATTGCAAACCTCTAGTTTACAGTCTATTGAGACTAAATATTCTATATAGATTTATCATCTCTCGAGATGGACGAATGCCAGAGACAGATTGATCAATGTCTATAATCTTTTCCCACGTTTCATTTTAGGGAACTATTCATGTTTCCTCTTAGGCAACTATGACCATGCTACACATCCATGGTTACAACATCGCATAGCTGTAAGTTAGTTCCATCGGAGAAACTGCTTCATCATTAGCAACCTCTCCCATACCTAGAACAAATATTTTAAACAATTTATTCTGAATCTTGGGAATGGTAAAAACCTGAATAAGTTTGAAAGAAAAAACATTCGATTCTAAACTTCAATTTTTTATAATAAAAATTGATTTAAAATGTTTAAACAATTTTTGATTCAAGTTGTTTAGAAAATTTTAGATTCAAGTTGTTTAGAAAATTTTAGATTCAAGTTGTTTAGAAAATTTTAGATTCAAGTTGTTTAGACAATTTTGGATTTTTAAAAAAACTTCACATTTCATTGAAGAAATAATATTAAAAACTGCGTGAAAAAGATAAGATTAAGAGATTTAATTCCATTTGAAAATTTGAGTTTTAATTTGAAATGTTTGTTTTGGAGGTCAAATAATTGTATAGATGAATTGAGATTTTTACGCGAATATTATTTATTTATTTATTTATTTATTTATTTCTTATTATTATTATTATTATATAAATATAGATTTATGAGATTTGGTTTGAGATTTGCCCATCACTGAGTACTACTGAAATATTTATACAAGAATAATGATTTTTTAAATAATTATTATTACTTTCAATAATAATAATAAAAATATTAATATTAATACTTCCAGTACCTGTACAAACCACAACAATGATCACCACAAATACTACTGCTCCGAATGCAAAAAAACCTGGTAAAAACAAAACCGAGAGAGTAGTTTACCACTACTACTACTACTACTACTACTACTACTACTACTACTACTACTACTACTACTACTACTACTACTACTACTACTACTACTACTACTACTACTACTACTACTACTACTACTACTACTACTACTACTACTACTACTACTACTACTACTACTACTACTACTACTACTACTACTACTACTACTACTACTACTACTACTACTACTACTACTACTACTACTACTACTACTACTACTACTACTACTGCTGCTACTACTACTACTACTACTACTACTACTACTACTACTACTACTACTACTACTACTACTACTACTACTACTACTACTACTACTACTACTACTACTACTACTACTACTACTACTACTACTACTACGTCTTTTACTACTACTACTAAACCATTTATTTATTTTAGCTTCAATTCCCAGATAGTGACACTGATGATGATCCTGATTATTATGGTAATTATGATGACTATAATGATGATTATAATGACACTCTTTACATCGGAAACTCCGGGGACTGTCTCTACAAGTAAACGAAAAAATATTAAATCTTCCGCTTCATAATTTCAAGTTACTTTGCCGTTTACATAAAAGGTTAATGAGGCACAATTCACTGTCCCCCTTCAAAAGCATTGTCAATGGACTGCACACAACACTCGTGCAGGACCTTTCCAGCGTGCATTCTGGACCCTTTCGACTGTGGCGTACCTCTTCTTCGTGTGTAATTCTCAGAATGCCATAGCAACTGCAATTTTTCCTCCATATTTTGAGTGTTTTCATTTGGTATTATGCTCGAGTATGCAGAAACAATAAAATTTACAATCAAAATGATGTTTCAGGATTTACACAAGCTTTCCCATGAAATTAACTTGGCTCTTGGTGGATTATATGTTTTATATTATAATTTTCTCAATTATCTTATGAAAGTTCTTTTACATTTTTTATTTAGAACTGCAAAACTTTTGAAAAGTTATAAAAATAGTAACCTCCTTACTTTGAGTGAATTCTTTGCTAAAAATTGAAAAAATAAATTGTTCAAAAGACTTTCTACTTACGAATGAATCGTTCTATTTGGTTTGCAGTCTTATTTACACAGCTTTTGTAGGGGTGCGTATTAACGGACTTGAAGTTAGGGTTAATTTTACGGACGTGACTAAATTAAACGACATCAATACCAAGGTTAGTTTCACAAAAATTAGAAAATTGCTTTTTTAGAAAATAAAATTTACATATTTTAAAATACAAAGGTTTAACAAATTCTCTTTCACATTTTAGCAGTAAACGGGTGGTGTGAGTGCCTAACGACTTGT
>OX030971.1:3357712-3375212 GCA_943735955.1 Piscicola geometra | reverse complement strand
TGATGAACCACTGAATAAAAGACATAGTATTAAACTTTGTTCTACAAGATGGCTGGCCAGAGCATGTGCAGTGTCTGCTGTCTTGGACATCATGAAGTGCTTCTTGCTAGCTTAGAATCATTTGCTTTGAGACCGAACGAAGTTGATGAAAAATAGGATTTCTGCAACAATTCAGTTTATTAACAATTTCAATTTATCAAGTTGTCTTTGTCTCTAACATTGTACATAAATAAAATCCTAATTTAGATACCTTTATAACTTATAGCCTTATAGTTATAACTTATAACTTATAGTTAAAGTCAACTTGTAACTTCTTCTTCTTTTTCTTCTTCATCAATCGCGGTCTTTATGAACTCTGAAGTTTTCGTCGATTGCAAGACGGGCATCTTCAAACTCTGTAATATACACGGGAGGTCCCATGTCTTGGTACATGCATATCTGTGTGGTCACGTGGAATAGGGTTGCGGTACGCATGAGAAAACAAATAGAATTTTATAATTATATAAAGTTTTTAAAGAAAATTAAATTCCATGCTCATAAATTTGAAACCATTTGAATATAATGGCATCAAAAGAAAAAAATGAGATAATCGGAGGGTGGACTAATATAATTAAGGGGAAGTTGCTCAAGATGAACCGGTTCCAAAGATGGAACAAGCCTATTTACAGTTGTGCGCTTTGAAATATCATTATATATTTTTTATATCTATGCATCCATCTTAGATGCACATTTTTATGTTGGTTTCATTTCGGAAAGTTGTCTCATTCAATTAGAATACTTGAAAAACTGATTTCAGGAATAATTGTTTAAATATTGGGAGATATATTTTTCTTTTTTTTCTCAACTTCCGTGCAAGTTGTAAAATCAAAAATTGAGTGATTGGCCTGTTATGACCATAAATTTGTGCATGTTCATAGTTGCCTAACATGGAATACGAATAATGATCTAAGATGAAATTTAGAATGAGACTGTAGAAGTTGATAAGTCTATATAGAGTAAATATTTTACATAAAATATATAGAGTATATTTTTATTTAGACTATAGAGAGTATATATTTTATATAAACTACTGAAAACGAATAGAAATCAATTTTTCACTTTTTTATTATTAAAAAACCATTAGTATTCATTAGCTTTTACATCGGCTTTATAGCACCTCATAGTCTATGATAATTCATGCGATTTATCATATAATGTATTTATTCACCGCTTCCATGAGTTCCTACAAACGTAAAAGTGATCGTGGAAATGGGAGAACAGGAAACGATTGAAGCTATTGAAGAGCTAAATAAAGAAATGTCTCTTCGCAAAACAAAAAAACTATAAAAAGTGAAGCAATTTTTGAAGAAGTTGAACCAGTAAAGGTCGAGATGAAAACTAGAAAGCCTAGAGCAAAAAAAAAGTAGACTTTGCAAAAGTAACCTAAAAGATAAATACAACGTTTAAATGACATTTTTTATTAAATACAATATAAATTCATCTCAGGAAACAGAGCATTCCATTTTGAGAACCCAGTTGCTGAAGAAGGAATTTTTTGGTGTTCATGTTTGAAGTAAAGAAACTTAGTAGTAGTCTTTATAGTGCTTTTTTTTTCGACAATCCATATATTTTCCTTCATCTCCCCTTTTCTCTCTTCTCCCTAGTGTATAAATTGAAGAGGATTGGAGATAAAGGACAACCCTGTCTAACTCCACTTGTGCACGTAACCCATTTTGTCTCCAAGTCCCCCAACACAAATCTCACTCTGTTCTTCTCACACACCTTTCTCAACACACTTAAAATTCTTCGACCCATTCCCATTTTCTCTAACATCTGAAACAATTTACCTTTGTTTCCCCTATCACTTTTGTTTCTTTTATTTATTTATTTTCATGTTTGAATTCACATAACTAGACAAGGTATCAATATAATGGCTGGTTAAATTTAAATTATTTCTTATGCAATTGAGCTATGAGGCTAAGTTTAAAAATCGTTCTGACTTGTGCAGCCTTCTCTTATACAATTATATATTATAATTATAAAAAGTTTTTAAATATAAAAAACAAATAATTAAAATCTTATAGATTCGAAAACATATAAAGTTAAATGACATAGAATATAAATTGTGGATAAAAAATAAATCGATAAAAACAATTTCCCAAAAAAACTTATTCGTGAAAATGTTACCTACAAAAACTAAATTAAAAAAAAAAAAGATGGAAAAGCTAGTGACTGAAAGAACACTTCAAGGAATTTTACCTCCCTGTGTTTCCCGCTCCAGATCTTTCTAACCGCTTCCTCGATCGTCTGTGGTGGTGTCAGCCTTCATGAAATGGTGTGAGAGTAGTGGTGAATACAACCTTATTTTAATTAAATTAATTCTTTTACCTCTCCGCCGACAATGCCGAATTCATGCCTGTAAAGAAATCATCAGTTAGTCGTTTGAGATTTTTAAGAAAAAAAACTAAGTAATTAACTAATGAATTAATCTCAATTACTAAGCAAGTGTTGCGTTCGAACGACGTCGTCCTTTAGAGCGATCTTGAACTCACGAAAAGCGCTATATAAATTCATTTGATTGGCTGATTGGCATCTCATCAACTCTAGGATCTAATGATGCAAGATGGAAAAGAGCTTACGGATGCTGCACTAAAGTATTTTAGGATTCAGTTGTGATGTGATGGTTTACGCATGTTTTCTGGATTCACCGCGCCAAACAATTAGCCACGCCTTTTTGAAAAATTGTAAATAAAGAACACTGAATTAATACTTTTGTTAATTTTTAATTATTTTTTACTTAATTGTATAAAGTTATAGAGTTGAAGCTGAGATATAATTGTGGAGTGTAACTTTTCAAATACAAAAGATTTTAAAGAGTCCTTGACTTAGAGGAAAATGTTGAGTATTAAGCGCTGTAAAAATAGGTTTGAATGATTGCTTAAAAGATCAAGTGGACTGTATGCTTACCCGTGCACTTCTTCATATTAAGAAGTCCATGGTGCTTACCGTAAATATTTTTTGAGTAAAATTATTTGGTGTTTTTTAAAGTTGTTTAGAAAAGTTTAGATTCAAGTTGTTTAGAAAATTTTAGATTCAAGTTGTTTAGACAATTTTGGATTTTTAAAAAAACTTCACATTTCCTTGAAGAAATAATATTAAAAACTGCGTGAAAAAGATAAGATTAAGAGATTTAATTCCATTTGAAAATTTGAGTTTTAATTTGAAATTTTTGTTTTGGAGGTCAAATAATTGTATAGATGAATTGAGATTTTTACGCGAATATTATTTATTTATTTATTTCTTATTATTATTATAATTATATAAATATAGATTTATGAGATTTGGTTTGAGATTTGCCCATCACTGAGTACTACTGAAATATTTATACAAGAATAATGATTTTTTAAATAATTATTATTACTTTCAATAATAATAATAAAAATATTAATATTAATACTTCCAGTACCTGTACAAACCACAACAATGATCACCACAAATACTACTGCTCCGAATGCAAAAAAACCTGGTAAAAACAAAACCGAGAGAGTAGTTTACTACTACTACTACTACTACTACTACTACTACTACTACTACTACTACTACTACTACTACTACTACTACTACTACTACTACTACTACTACTACTACTACTACTACTACTACTACTACTACTACTACTACTACTACTACTACTACTACTACTACTACTACTACTACTACTACTACTACTACTACTACTACTACTACTACTACTACTACTACTACTACTACTACTACTACTACTACTACTACTACTACTACTACTACTACTGCTGCTACTACTACTACTACTACTACTACTACTACTACTACTACTACTACTAATACTACTACTACTACTACTACTACTACTACTACTACTACTACTACTACTACTACTACTACTACTACTACTAATACTACTACAAGTGCATTTTTTTTCATTTATAGATTCTTTTTTTTTCTTTCAAATGTGGATTAATATAATAAATAAATTCTGATGAAGTTTCTATTACATTTGTAAAAAATGTTTTTTACAATAATATTTTATACTAATCAATCAATCAATCGATCCTTAATTTTTTTTATAGCGCCCTTTAGAAGCAAAAAAAAGCGGTCAGCCATCACGTTTTGAACAAGTACGTCTTCAGGCCTCGACGGAAAGTTATGAGTGACTTAGTTGAAGTTAAAGAAGAAGGTAAAGAATTCCATAAAAGAGGACCACAGTAAGAAAAAGAACGTTGAGTAAAAGGGTGCTAGGACAAAATGGCACGAGACAAAATGGCACGGACAAAATGGCACGGACAAAATGTCACGAGGACAAATGGCACGGACAAAATGTCACGAAGACAAAATGTCACGGACAAAATGTCACGGACAAAATGTCACGGACAAAATGTCACGGACAAAATGTCACGGACAAAATATCACGGACAAAATGTCACGGACAAAATGTCACGAGGACAAAATGTCACGGACAAAATGTCATGGACAAAATGTCACGGACAAAATGGCACGGACATAATGTTATGAGTATAGGCAAATGAATTGCACTATAAAAATTATATTTAATTGTAGTGCTTTTTCTTTTCAATATTTTCAATCGCTATCGTTATTTGCGCATAGATTCGATTCCCAAAATCTTAAAGACACCATGCCTTTAGTTTTAAAGATGATAAAAACAATCACTTTATACTGGTATTGGCAAGAATAATGAAGACACCACACACAAGTGCCAATCACATGGCTCCAAACCACTTATTGAAAACACATTGACTTTGAATAACTATAAAAATAAACACACTTTATTGAAAACACAATCAAGCACAATTAAAAATACAATTTATTGTTTTTAATAATATTTTTTATATATTTTAATTAATAATTTAATTCAATTAATCTAATTAAAAATATATACTACAACTACTACTACTACTACTACTACTACTAATAATAATAATAATAATAATAATAATAATAATAATAATAATAATAATAATAGTAATAATAATAATAATAATAATAATAATAATAATAATAATAATAATAATAATAATAATAATAATAATAATAATAATAATAATACTACTACTACTACTACTACTACTACTACTACTACTACTACTACTACTGCTACTGCTACTACTACTACTACTACTACTACTACTACTACTACTACTAATACTACTACTACTACTACTACTACTACTACTACTACTACTACTACTACTACTACTACTACTACTACTACTACTACTACTACTACTACTACTACTACTACTACTACTACTACTACTACTACTACTACTACTACTACTATTACTACTACTACTACTACAACTAACAATACTCATGACATTTTGTCCGTGCCATTTTTTCTGTGACATTTTGTCCGTGACAGTTTGTCCGTGACATTTTGTCCGTTTTGTCCGTGCCCTTTTGTCCGTGCCATTTTGTCCCGTGACATTTTGTCCGGCCACGAGTAAAAGAGTGTTTAACTGGAAAACGAAAAGAACGTTTAAAGGTCGAGGATCTTAGACCAGATTTAGGGGGTTGTTTAATTAGATTTTTAAAATAAATTGGAGCAGTACATTTATGAATTTTAAACATATTTAGGCATATTTTAAAAGTCACTCTACATCTCAAAGGTAACCAATGTAACAAACTAAGATAAGGAGAAATGTGAGAAAAGTTAAGAGCACGAGCAACAAGACGAGCAGCATAATAAAAGGCTTTATTTAGAGGAGCTGAGGTAGTATCAGGGAGGCCATCGTAAAGAGAACTAGAAAAAAGCATATGAAAAGTCAAGACATAAAAGAAGAGTTGATGCATTAGAATCAGAATTTAAAACAAGGTCATTATAGAGTTTAAGTAAAGCAGTTTCAGTGGAGTGGCCAATTCTAAAACCAGATTGAGAAAAAGAAAGAAGTGAGTATTTTTCTAGATAGAAGATTACTTGTTGAGAAGTAACTCTTTCGAGGACCTTAGAAAAGAAAGGAAAGGTTAGATGCAGGTCTATAACTGGATAAGGATGCAGGATCAAAAGAAGGCTTCTTAATTGTAGGAATAATAAAAGAAGATGTGGGAACAGAAGGAAATTTAGATGTAGAAAAAGATAAGTTAACAAAGTCCAAAATAATAGGATAGAATAAAAAAAAGAGTTCTTTAAAAAGGGTTGTAGGAATAAGATCTAGAGAACAAGAAGAGGGAGACATAGAATTAATTATATTTTTAGAATGGTCCAATGTGACAGGAGAGAAGGATGACAAAGATTCAGAAAGCAATGTAATCCATCCTCTACTATCGTCATCAGCAGCCTAGCTAATAGCTGAATTTCCATGTTTTTTTGCAAATCTCACTGAACCAATACCGAACAAAACGATTTATTAGGAAGTAAAAAGTTTTTTAAATAATTTATTTTGCCCTTTTTTGTTAAGAATTTAATTAAAGTAAAGAAATTACTTATATTTCGGAGCTAGTAATTTACTCTTTTTATGAATTTTCAGGAGTTTTTCATTTTTTAATAATAATTTTGAAAGTTACCTCAGATTTGAAGTTATCCCTGAAATGATAATAAAAAACAATCCATCAAGAGCTCCATCAAGAGCCATGTTAATTTCATGGCAAAGCCGTGTTTTTTTAAAGAAAATCCTGAAACAATTTGATTTGATTTACAATTTTATTTTTTTTACAATTTGGGAAAAAAAGAGTTTCAGCAGCTATGGCATTCTGAGACTTACACACGAAGAAGAGGGACGCCACAATCGAAAGGGTCCAGAATGCACGCTGGAAAGGTCCTGCTCGAGTGTTGTGTGCAGTTCATTGACAATGCTTTTGAAGGGGGGACAGTGAATTGTGCCTCATTAACCAAATATAAAAACGGCAAAGTAACTTAAATTATGAAGCGGAAGATGTAATTTTCCTCGTTTACTTGTAAAGACAGTCCCGGAGTTTCCAATTTAAAGAGTGTCATTATAATCATCATAATAAACTTCGTAATTATCATAATATTCCGTATCATCATCAGTGTCACTATTAGTATTGTTATCTATGAAATTGAACAGAAATAATAATGAACTTTAGTATTATAAGTAGTAGTAGTAGTAGTAGTAGTAGTAGTAGTAGTAGTAGTAGTAGTAGTAGTAGTAGTAGTAGTAGTAGTAGTAGTAGTAGTAGTAGTAGTAGTAGTAGTAGTAGTAGTAGTAGTAGTAGTAGTAGTAGTAGTAGTAGTAGTAGTAGTAGTAGTAGTAGTAGTAGTAGTAGTAGTAGTAGTAGTAGTAGTAGTAGTAGTAGTAGTAGTAGTAGTAGTAGTAGTAGTAGTAGTAGTAGTAGTAGTAGTAGTAGTAGTAGTAGTAGTAGTAGTAGTAGTAGTAGTAGTAGTAGTAGTAGTAGTAGTAGTAGTAGTAGTAGTAGTAGTAGTAGTAGTAGTAGTAGTAGTAGTAGTAGTAGTAGTAGTAGAAGTAGTCGTAGTAGTAGTAGTAGTAGTAGTAGTGGTAGTAGTAGTAGTAGTAGTAGTAGTAGTAGTAGTAGTAGTAGTAGTAGTAGTAGTAGTAGTAGTAGTAGTAGTAGTAGTAGTAGTAGTAGTAGTAGTAGTAGTAGGAGTAGTAGTAGTAGTAGTGGTGGTGGTATTAGTAGTAGTAGTAGTAGTAGTAGTAGTAGTAGTAGTAGTAGTAGTAGTAGTAGTAGTAGTAGTAGTAGTAGTAGTAGTAGTAGTAGTAGTAGTAGTAGTAGTAGTAGTAGTAGTAAAAGTAGTAGTAGTAGTAGTAGTAGTAGTAGCAGTGAAAAAGCTCACTCTCATCTTCAGTAACCTTGACTTCATACAGCCTCACTTTTGAGTTACCGAATGTGATGCGAATGTGATGCGAATGTGATGCGAATGTGATGCGAATGTGATGCGAATGTGATGCGAATGTGATGCGAGTGTGATGCGAATGTGATGCGAATGTGATGCGAATGTGATGCGAATGTGATGCGAATGTGATGCGAATGTGATGCGAATGTGATGCGAATGTGATGCGAATGTGATGCGAATGTGATGCGAATGTGATGCGAATGTGCCTAATCCCCGCCTTGATATTGCGACCGCGTCGTGCCGTGCATTTAGTCATGTTGGCGTTGACGAACGTGAATTCGCCCATCCTAAAAGACGTCTCTCCACTCGCAATCATTATTGTTACATTTGACTTCTTAATACTGAATGGTTAGTGAAATAAAAATGAAGGCATTTGTTTCAAATCTAAAATAGCGTGTGGTGGCATTTTGTGAGAGGGCAGAGTGGAGTCATGCTGAAGTGGTTTCAGAGAAGGAGAAGTTGAAAGGAGGTTGAAACAAAAAATCAGTTTTCAAGAGTACAGGTTGAAATTTATTTTAAATTTTAACTGCAATCGTTAAAAACCAAATAAAGGTCGACAGACCTGCAGTCTGTGAATAGAGGGCAATCAGACTCACTAGAGGGTGGACATGAACAAGATGGTGTCTTTAATTTCACGTTCCTTCACTAAATCGATTTCAATTTGCCGCCCCAATCTATTCCCTTTTGAATTTCTTACATGTAAGCGATCTTCGATTCTGTGTGTGTGTGTGTGTGTGTGTGTGTGTGTGTGTGTGTGTGTGTGTGTGTGTGTGTGTGTGTGTGTGTGTGTGTGTGTGTGTGTGTGTGTGTGTGTGTGTGTGTGTGTGTGTGTGTGTGTGTGTGTGTGTGTGTGTGTGTGTGTGTGTGTGTGTGTGTGTGTGTGTGTGTCTTTATCTTCATCTGTGACGGCTGATTTGCTGTCAATGCAATGAGCGATGGAGAGGAAGGAAAAGAGGAAGTAAAAGCAGAGATGATGATGACGGAAGTGGATGATGGATTGCATTGCTTTCTCGATAAGTAAATGTTCTAAAAGATGTTTATATGAAGAGTTTCAACACATCTTTTCTTTTGAAGTAGGTTTCCAATACATTTAAAGTTCAAATGTCTTAGAAGCTTTTCTAATTTTTATTCTTAAAAGGATTCAATCCATAGATATAGTATATACTACTTGTTGTTTGTAGGATATCTATGGTTCAAGCTTTCACAACACGAGCTGTTTTGAAGTCGTCATAAAAAAAAATGAATCTCACAAAAGTAAAGTCACGTCCATTATATTATAACTTCAAGGTCCGTTTGTACACACCCATACCAAAATCTGTGTAAATAAAACTGAAAACCAAACATAAAAATTCATTAGAAAGTTGAAAGTCTTTTTTAGTTAAGAATTTGTTCAAAGTAACGAATATACTTTTATTTGAAAGCTAAGACTTTACTGTTTTGTGAACCTACACGAGTTTTGCATTTATAAATAATCGTTTTTGAATTAATGATTTCAAGAGGTTTATCAAAGCAAAATCCATCAAGAGGCAAGTTAATTTCATGGGGATTTCAACACATATTTCAATTTAAAGCAGCTTTTCAATACATTTTAACGTTGAATTTGGAATAAAAAATTATTAAAGGCATTTGAGTTTTTAGAAGACGTATTCAAAAAGCAAAGAAACTCAAACACAGTAAATTGAGTTTCATTGCAATGAAGCATTAGCTATTTTTTTCAATCAAGCAATCATTTAATCAATCAATCAATCAATCAATCAATCAATCAATCAATCAATCAATCAATCAATCAATCAATCAATCAATCAATCAATCAATCAATCAATCAATCAATCAATCAATCAATCAATCAATCAATCAATCAATCAATCAATCAATCAATCAATCAATCAATCAATCAATCAATCAATCAATCAATCAATCAATCAATCAATCAATCAATCAATCAATCAATCAATCAATCAATCAATCAATCAATCAATCAATCAATCAATCAATCAATCAATTAATTAATTAATTAATTAACCACTCAATCAATCAATCAATCAATTAGTCAATCAATCAATCAAACAGTCAATCTATCAATTAATCAATCAATCAAACAGTCAATCAATCAATCAATCAGTCAATCAAACAGTCAATTAATCAATCAGTCAATCTGAGGGGATTCTGAATGGATTTTAAGGTGATTTTGAAGAGATTCTAGTGTTTGGAGGTCTACCCTTCAAAACATTTTCAAACAAGCAGACAGATTCACAGTTATGAACAATTGATTTATTTTTTATTGTGTCAGCTTTTTGTCAGGCTAAAAGTAACAAACTAGCCATAGACGGCCTCGGGGCACAGACTTGCAATGGCCTGCTAGCATGAGCAGAAAGTGAAAGGATTGTCAGACTGTTAACGGCAGTGAGCAGCTGCTTGACTTGTTGTTTCACACTTCTGCAGACTATGCAGGCCAATCTTGTTGCCCACATACAACTGCCGCAAATCCGTTTGTCAGCAATTAATTTCAGATTTTCCAAGAGTTAGGCTTTTGTGCAATTGCTCAGAAAAGTTCGAGAAGCAGTTTCAAGAAGCAGTAGAGTTTCTATAACTGATTTGTTTGATGAACCACTGAATAAAAGACATAGTATTAAACTTTGTTCTACAAGATGGCTGGCCAGAGCATGTGCAGTGTCTGCTGTCTTGGACATCATGAAGTGCTTCTTGCTAGCTTAGAATCATTTGCTTTGAGACCGAACGAAGTTGATGAAAAATAGGATTTCTGCAACAATTCAGTTTATTAACAATTTCAATTTATCAAGTTGTCTTTGTCTCTAACATTGTACATAAATAAAATCCTAATTTAGATACCTTTATAACTTATAGCCTTATAGTTATAACTTATAACTTATAGTTAAAGTCAACTTGTAACTTCTTCTTCTTTTTCTTCTTCATCAATCGCGGTCTTTATGAACTCTGAAGTTTTCGTCGATTGCAAGACGGGCATCTTCAAACTCTGTAATATACACGGGAGGTCCCATGTCTTGGTACATGCATATCTGTGTGGTCACGTGGAATAGGGTTGCGGTACGCATGAGAAAACAAATAGAATTTTATAATTATATAAAGTTTTTAAAGAAAATTAAATTCCATGCTCATAAATTTGAAACCATTTGAATATAATGGCATCAAAAGAAAAAAATGAGATAATCGGAGGGTGGACTAATATAATTAAGGGGAAGTTGCTCAAGATGAACCGGTTCCAAAGATGGAACAAGCCTATTTACAGTTGTGCGCTTTGAAATATCATTATATATTTTTTATATCTATGCATCCATCTTAGATGCACATTTTTATGTTGGTTTCATTTCTGAAAGTTGTCTCATTCAATTAGAATACTTGAAAAACTGATTTCAGGAATAATTGTTTAAATATTGGGAGATATATTTTTCTTTTTTTTCTCAACTTCCGTACAAGTTGTAAAATCAAAAATTGAGTGATTGGCCTGTTATGACCATAAATTTGTGCATGGCCATAGTTGCCTAACATGGAATACGAATAATGATCTAAGATGAAATTTAGAATGAGACTGTAGAAGTTGATAAGTCTATATAGAGTAAATATTTTACATAAAATATATAGAGTAAATATTTTACATAAAATATATAGAGTATATTTTTATTTAGACTATAGAGAGTATATATTTTATATAAACTACTGAAAATGAATAGAAATCAATTATTTACTTTTTAATTATTAAAAAACCATTAGTATTCATTAGCTTTTACATCGGCTTTATAGCGTCTCATAGTCTATGGTAATTCATGCGATTTATCATATAATGTATTTATTTACCGCTGCCATGAGTTCTTACAAACGTAAAAGTGATCGTGGAAATGGGAGAACAGGAAATGATTGAAGCTCTTAGTAAAGTGCTAAGTAAAGAAACGTCTTTTCGCAAAACAAAACAACTATAAAAAGTGAAGCAATTTTGAAGAAGTTGAACCAGTAAAGGTCGAGATGAAAACTAGAAAGCCTAGAGCAAAAAAAAAGTAGATTTTGCAAAAGTAACCTAAAAGATAAATACAACGTTTAAATGACATTTTTTATTTAATACAATATAAATTCATCTCAGGAAACAGAGCATTCCATTTTGAGAACCCAGTTGCTGAAGAAGGAATTTTTTGGTGTTCATGTTTGAAGTAAAGAAACTTAGTAGTAGTCTTTATAGTGCTTTTTTTTCGACAATCCATATATTTTCCTTCATCTCCCCTTTTCTCTCTTCTCCCTAGTGTATAAATTGAAGAGGATTGGAGATAAAGGACAACCCTGTCTAACTCCACTTGTGCACGTAACCCATTTTGTCTCCAAGTCCCCCAACACAAATCTCACTCTGTTCTTCTCACACACCTTTCTCAACACACTTAAAATTCTTCGACCCATTCCCATTTTCTCTGACATCTGAAACAATTTACCTTTGTTTCCCCTATCACTTTTGTTTCTTTTATTTATTTATTTTCATGTTTGAATTCACATAACTAGACAAGGTATCAATATAATGGCTGGTTAAATTTAAATTATTTCTAATGCAATTGAGCTATGAGGCTAAGTTTAAAAATCGTTCTGACTTGTGCAGCCTTCTTCTATATAATTATATATTATAATTATAGAAAGTTTTTAAATATAAAAAACAAATAATTAAAATCTTATAGATTTGAAAACATATAAAGTTAAATGACATAGAATATAAATTGTGGATAAAAAATAAATCGATAAAAACAATTTCCCAAAAAAACTTATTCGTGAAAATGTTACCTACAAAAACTAAATTTAAAAAAAAAAGATGGAAAAGCTAGTGACTGAAAGAACACTTCAAGGAATTTTACCTCCCTGTGTTTCCCGCTCCAGATCTTTCTAACCGCTTCCTCGATCGTCTGTGGTGGTGTCAGCCTTCATGAAATGGTGTGAGAGTAGTGGTGAATACAACCTTATTTTAATTAAATTAATTCTTTTACCTCTCCGCCGACAATGCCGAATTCATGCCTGTAAAGAAATCATCAGTTAGTCGTGGATGACGTATTTGAGATTTTTGAGAGAAAAAAACTAAGTAATTAACTAATGAATTAATCTCAATTACTAAGCAAGTGTTGCGTTCGAACGACGTCGTCCTTTAGAGCGATCTTGAACTCACGAAAAGCGCTATATAAATTCATTTGATTGGCTGATTGGCATCTCATCAACTCTAGGATCTAATGATGCAAGATGGAAAAGAGCTTACGGATGCTGCACTAAAGTATTTTAGGATTCAGTTGTGATGTGATGGTTTACGCATGTTTTCTGGATTCACCGCGCCAAACAATTAGCCACGCCTTTTTGAAAAATTGTAAATAAAGAACACTGAATTAATACTTTTGTTAATTTTTAATTATTTTTTACTTAATTGTATAAAGTTATAGAGTTGAAGCTGAGATATAATTGTGGAGTGTAACTTTTCAAATACAAAAGATTTTAAAGAGTCCTTGACTTAGAGGAAAATGTTGAGTATTAAGCGCTGTAAAAATAGGTTTGAATGATTGCTTAAAAGATCAAGTGGACTGTATGCTTACCCGTGCACTTCTTCATATTAAGAAGTCCATGGTGCTTACCGTAAATATTTTTTGAGTAAAATTATTTGGTGTTTTTTAAAGTTGTTTAGAAAAGTTTAGATTCAAGTTGTTTAGAAAATTTTAGATTCAAGTTGTTTAGAAAATTTTAGATTCAAGTTGTTTAGACAATTTTGGATTTTTAAAAAAACTTCACATTTCCTTGAAGAAATAATATTAAAAACTGCGTGAAAAAGATAAGATTAAGAGATTTAATTCCATTTGAAAATTTGAGTTTTAATTTGAAATTTTTGTTTTGGAGGTCAAATAATTGTATAGATGAATTGAGATTTTTACGCGAATATTATTTATTTATTTATTTCTTATTATTATTATAATTATATAAATATAGATTTATGAGATTTGGTTTGAGATTTGCCCATCACTGAGTACTACTGAAATATTTATACAAGAATAATGATTTTTTAAATAATTATTATTACTTTCAATAATAATAATAAAAATATTAATATTAATACTTCCAGTACCTGTACAAACCACAACAATGATCACCACAAATACTACTGCTCCGAATGCAAAAAAACCTGGTAAAAACAAAACCGAGAGAGTAGTTTACTACTACTACTACTACTACTACTACTACTACTACTACTACTACTACTACTACTACTACTACTACTACTACTACTACTACTACTACTACTACTACTACTACTACTACTACTACTACTACTACTACTACTACTACTACTACTACTACTACTACTACTACTACTACTACTACTACTACTACTACTACTACTACTACTACTACTACTACTACTACTACTACTACTACTATTACTACTACTACTACTACTACTACTACTACTACTACTACTACTACTACTGCTGCTACTACTACTACTACTACTACTACTACTACTACTACTACTACTACTAATACTACTACTACTACTACTACTACTACTACTACTACTACTACTACTACTACTACTACTACTACTACTACTACTACTACTACTACTACTACTACTACTACTACTACTACTACTACTACTACTAATACTACTACAAGTGCATTTTTTTTCATTTATAGATTCTTTTTTTTTCTTTCAAATGTGGATTAATATAATAAATAAATTCTGATGAAGTTTCTATTACATTTGTAAAAAATGTTTTTTACAATAATATTTTATACTAATCAATCAATCAATCGATCCTTAATTTTTTTTATAGCGCCCTTTAGAAGCAAAAAAAAGCGGTCAGCCATCACGTTTTGAACAAGTACGTCTTCAGGCCTCGACGGAAAGTTATGAGTGACTTAGTTGAAGTTAAAGAAGAAGGTAAAGAATTCCATAAAAGAGGACCACAGTAAGAAAAAGAACGTTGAGTAAAAGGGTGCTAGGACAAAATGGCACGAGACAAAATGGCACGGACAAAATGGCACGGACAAAATGTCACGAGGACAAATGGCACGGACAAAATGTCACGAAGACAAAATGTCACGGACAAAATGTCACGGACAAAATGTCACGGACAAAATGTCACGGACAAAATGTCACGGACAAAATATCACGGACAAAATGTCACGGACAAAATATCACGGACAAAATGTCACGGACAAAATGTCACGAGGACAAAATGTCACGGACAAAATGTCATGGACAAAATGTCACGGACAAAATGGCACGGACATAATGTTATGAGTATAGGCAAATGAATTGCACTATAAAAATTATATTTAATTGTAGTGCTTTTTCTTTTCAATATTTTCAATCGCTATCGTTATTTGCGCATAGATTCGATTCCCAAAATCTTAAAGACACCATGCCTTTAGTTTTAAAGATGATAAAAACAATCACTTTATACTGGTATTGGCAAGAATAATGAAGACACCACACACAAGTGCCAATCACATGGCTCCAAACCACTTATTGAAAACACATTGACTTTGAATAACTATAAAAATAAACACACTTTATTGAAAACACAATCAAGCACAATTAAAAATACAATTTATTGTTTTTAATAATATTTTTTATATATTTTAATTAATAATTTAATTCAATTAATCTAATTAAAAATATATACTACAACTACTACTACTACTACTACTACTAATAATAATAATAATAATAATAATAATAATAATAATAATAATAATAATAATAATAATAGTAATAATAATAATAATAATAATAATAATAATAATAATAATAATAATAATAATAATAATAATAATAATAATAATAATAATACTACTACTACTACTACTACTACTACTACTACTACTACTACTGCTACTGCTACTACTACTACTACTACTACTACTACTACTACTACTACTAATACTACTACTACTACTACTACTACTACTACTACTACTACTACTACTACTACTACTACTACTACTACTACTACTACTACTACTACTACTACTACTACTACTACTACTACTACTACTACTACTACTACTACTACTACTACTACTACTACTACTACTACTATTACTACTACTACTACTACAACTAACAATACTCATGACATTTTGTCCGTGCCATTTTTTCTGTGACATTTTGTCCGTGACAGTTTGTCCGTGACATTTTGTCCGTGCCCTTTTGTCCGTGCCATTTTGTCCCGTGACATTTTGTCCGGCCACGAGTAAAAGAGTGTTTAACTGGAAAACGAAAAGAACGTTTAAAGGTCGAGGATCTTAGACCAGATTTAGGGGGTTGTTTAATTAGATTTTTAAAATAAATTGGAGCAGTACATTTATGAATTTTAAACATATTTAGGCATATTTTAAAAGTCACTCTACATCTCAAAGGTAACCAATGTAACAAACTAAGATAAGGAGAAATGTGAGAAAAGTTAAGAGCACGAGCAACAAGACGAGCAGCATAATAAAAGGCTTTATTTAGAGGAGCTGAGGTAGTATCAGGGAGGCCATCGTAAAGAGAACTAGAAAAAAGCATATGAAAAGTCAAGACATAAAAGAAGAGTTGATGCATTAGAATCAGAATTTAAAACAAGGTCATTATAGAGTTTAAGTAAAGCAGTTTCAGTGGAGTGGCCAATTCTAAAACCAGATTGAGAAAAAGAAAGAAGTGAGTATTTTTCTAGATAGAAGATTACTTGTTGAGAAGTAACTCTTTCGAGGACCTTAGAAAAGAAAGGAAAGGTTAGATGCAGGTCTATAACTGGATAAGGATGCAGGATCAAAAGAAGGCTTCTTAATTGTAGGAATAATAAAAGAAGATGTGGGAACAGAAGGAAATTTAGATGTAGAAAAAGATAAGTTAACAAAGTCCAAAATAATAGGATAGAATAAAAAAAAGAGTTCTTTAAAAAGGGTTGTAGGAATAAGATCTAGAGAACAAGAAGAGGGAGACATAGAATTAATTATATTTTTAGAATGGTCCAATGTGACAGGAGAGAAGGATGACAAAGATTCAGAAAGCAATGTAATCCATCCTCTACTATCGTCATCAGCAGCCTAGCTAATAGCTGAATTTCCATGTTTTTTTGCAAATCTCACTGAACCAATACCGAACAAAACGATTTATTAGGAAGTAAAAAGTTTTTTAAATAATTTATTTTGCCCTTTTTTGTTAAGAATTTAATTAAAGTAAAGAAATTACTTATATTTCGGAGCTAGTAATTTACTCTTTTTATGAATTTTCAGGAGTTTTTCATTTTTTAATAATAATTTTGAAAGTTACCTCAGATTTGAAGTTATCCCTGAAATGATAATAAAAAACAATCCATCAAGAGCCATGTTAATTTCATGGCAAAGCCGTGTTTTTTTAAAGAAAATCCTGAAACAATTTGATTTGATTTACAATTTTATTTTTTTTACAATTTGGGAAAAAAAGAGTTTCAGCAGCTATGGCATTCTGAGACTTACACACGAAGAAGAGGGACGCCACAATCGAAAGGGTCCAGAATGCACGCTGGAAAGGTCCTGCTCGAGTGTTGTGTGCAGTTCATTGACAATGCTTTTGAAGGGGGGACAGTGAATTGTGCCTCATTAACCAAATATAAAAACGGCAAAGTAACTTAAATT
>OX030971.1:3312712-3355212 GCA_943735955.1 Piscicola geometra | reverse complement strand
ATTTCAAGGTCCGTTTGTACACACCCATACCAAAATCTGTGTAAATAAAACTGAAAACCAAACAGAAAAATTCATTAGAAAGTTGAAAGTCTTTTTTAGTTAAGAATTTGTTCAAAGTAACGAATATACTTTTATTTGAAAGCTAAGACTTTACTGTTTTGTGAACCTACACGAGTTTTGCATTTATAAATAATCGTTTTTGAATTAAAGATTTCAAGAGGTTTATCAAAGCAAAATCCATCAAGAGGCAAGTTAATTTCATGGGGATTTCAACACATATTTTAATTTAAAGCAGCTTTTCAATACATTTTAACGTTGAATTTGGAATGAAAAATTATTAAAGGCATTTGAGTTTTTAGAAGACGTATTCAAAAAGCAAAGAAACTCAAACACAATAAATTGAATTTCATTGCGATGAAGCATTAGCTATTTTTTTCAATCAATCGATCATTCAACCAATCAATCAATCAATCAATCAATCAATCAATCAATTAATTAATTAATTAAACAATCAACCAATCAATCAATCAATTAGTCAATCAATCAATCAAACAGTCAATCTATCAATTAATCAATCAATCAAACAGTCAATCAATCAATCAATCAAACAGTCAATTAATCAATCAGTCAATCTGAGGGGATTCTGAATGGCTTTTAAGATGATTTTGAAGAGATTCTAGTGTTTGGAGGTCTACCCTTCAAAACATCTTCAAACAAGCAGACAGATTCCCAGTTGAGAACAATTGATTTATTTTTATTGTGTCAGCTTTTTGTCAGGCTAAAAGTAACAAACTAGCCATAGACGGCCTCGGGGCACAGACTTGCAATGGCCTGCTAGCATGAGCGGAAGATGAAAGGATTGTCAGACTTTTAACGGCAGTGAGCAGCTGCTTGCCTTGTTGTTTCACACTTCTGCAGACTATGCAGGCCAATCTTGTTGCCCACATACAACTGCCGCAAATCCGTTTGTCAGCAATTAATTTCAGATTTTCCAAGAGTTAGGCTTTTGTGCAATTGCTCAGAAAAGTTCGAGAAGCAGTTTCATGAAGCAGTAGAGTTTCTATAACTGATTTGTTTGATGAACCACTGAATAAAAGACATAGTATTAAACTTTGTTCTACAAGATGGCTGGCCAGAGCATGTGCAGTGTCTGCTGTCTTGGACATCATGAAGTGCTTCTTGCTAGCTTAGAATCATTTGCTTTGAGACCGAACGAAGTTGATGAAAAATAGGATTTCTGCAACAATTCAGTTTATTAACAATTTCAATTTATCAAGTTGTCTTTGTCTCTAACATTGTACATAAATAAAATCCTAATTTAGATACCTTTATAACTTATAGCCTTATAGTTATAACTTATAACTTATAGTTAAAGTCAACTTGTAACTTCTTCTTCTTTTTCTTCTTCATCAATCGCGGTCTTTATGAACTCTGAAGTTTTCGTCGATTGCAAGACGGGCATCTTCAAACTCTGTAATATACACGGGAGGTCCCATGTCTTGGTACATGCATATCTGTGTGGTCACGTGGAATAGGGTTGCGGTACGCATGAGAAAACAAATAGAATTTTATAATTATATAAAGTTTTTAAAGAAAATTAAATTCCATGCTCATAAATTTGAAACCATTTGAATATAATGGCATCAAAAGAAAAAAATGAGATAATCGGAGGGTGGACTAATATAATTAAGGGGAAGTTGCTCAAGATGAACCGGTTCCAAAGATGGAACAAGCCTATTTACAGTTGTGCGCTTTGAAATATCATTATATATTTTTTATATCTATGCATCCATCTTAGATGCACATTTTTATGTTGGTTTCATTTCGGAAAGTTGTCTCATTCAATTAGAATACTTGAAAAACTGATTTCAGGAATAATTGTTTAAATATTGGGAGATATATTTTTCTTTTTTTTCTCAACTTCCGTGCAAGTTGTAAAATCAAAAATTGAGTGATTGGCCTGTTATGACCATAAATTTGTGCATGTTCATAGTTGCCTAACATGGAATACGAATAATGATCTAAGATGAAATTTAGAATGAGACTGTAGAAGTTGATAAGTCTATATAGAGTAAATATTTCACATAGAATATATAGAGTATATTTTTATTTAGACTATAGAGAGTATATATTTTATATAAAATACTGAAAATGAATAGAAATCAATTATTTACTTTTTAATTATTAAAAAACCATTAGTATTCATTAGCTTTTACATCGGCTTTATAGCGTCTCATAGTCTATGGTAATTCATGCGATTTATCATATAATGTATTTATTTACCGCTGCCATGAGTTCTTACAAACGTAAAAGTGATCGTGGAAATGGGAGAACAGGAAATGATTGAAGCTCTTAGTAAAGTGCTAAGTAAAGAAACGTCTTTTCGCAAAACAAAACAACTATAAAAAGTGAAGCAATTTTGAAGAAGTTGAACCAGTAAAGGTCGAGATGAAAACTAGAAAGCCTAGAGCAAAAAAAAAGTAGATTTTGCAAAAGTAACCTAAAAGATAAATACAACGTTTAAATGACATTTTTTATTTAATACAATATAAATTCATCTCAGGAAACAGAGCATTCCATTTTGAGAACCCAGTTGCTGAAGAAGGAATTTTTTGGTGTTCATGTTTGAAGTAAAGAAACTTAGTAGTAGTCTTTATAGTGCTTTTTTTTCGACAATCCATATATTTTCCTTCATCTCCCCTTTTCTCTCTTCTCCCTAGTGTATAAATTGAAGAGGATTGGAGATAAAGGACAACCCTGTCTAACTCCACTTGTGCACGTAACCCATTCTGTCTCCAAGTCCCCCAACACAAATCTCACTCTGTTCTTCTCACACACCTCTCTCAACACCCTTAAAATTCTTCGACCCATTCCCATTTTCTCTAACATCTGAAACAATTTACCTTTGTTTCCCCTATCACTTTTGTTTCTTTTATTTATTTATTTTTTGTTTGATTTCACATAACTAGACAAGGTATCAATATAATGGCTGGTTAAATTTAAATGATTTCTTATGCAATTGAGCTATGAGGCTGAGTTTAAAAATCGTTCTGACTTGTGCAGCCTTCTCCTATATAATTATATAATATAATTATAGCAAGTTTTTAAATAGGAAAAACAAATAATTAAAATCTTATACATTTGAAAACATATAAAGTTAAATGACATAGAATATAAATTGGGGATAAAAAATAAATCGATAAAAATAATTTCCCAAAAAAACTTATTCGTGAAAATGTTACCTACAAAAACTAAATTTAAAAAAACAAAGATGGAAAAGCTAGTGACTGAAAGAACACTTCAAGGAATTTTACCTCCCTGTGTTTCCCGCTCCAGATCTTTCTAACCGCTTCCTCGATCGTCTGTGGTGGTGTCAGCCTTCATGAAATGGTGCGAGAGTAGTGGTGAATACAACCTTATTTTAATTAAATTAATTCTTTTACCTCTCCGCCGACAATGCCGAATTCATGCCTGTAAAGAAATCATCAGTTAGTCGTGGATGACGTATTTGAGATTTTTGATTTAAAAAAACTAAGTAATTAATTAATGAATTAATCTCAATTACTAAGCAAGTGTTGCGTTCGAACGACGTCGTCCTTTAGAGCGATCTTGAATTCACGAAAAGCGCTATATAAATTCATTTGATTGGCTGATTGGCATCTCATCAACTCTAGGATCTCATGATGCGAGATGGAAAAGAGCTTACGGATGCTGCACTAAAGTATTTTAGGATTCAGTTTTGATGGGGAGCGGGGATGGCTTAGATGGTAGACGTCGGACTTGCAACTTAAAGGTTGCCAGTTCGAATCCTTGGAAGCAACCGTGAACTATCATATACCTAGTGTATATGATGCGGTGTTTGCGACGTATGCATTGAAAGATGTGTACGTCGTGTGGAGTGGCGCCTTGGCGCATAAGAACCATGGTTCTCAGAACCATTGTAACATGGCATGCGTCTGTCAGGCTGTGAATAATATAGACCAAAAAAAAAGATCTGATGGTTTACGCATGTTTTCTGGATTCGCCGCGCCAAACAATTAGCCACGCCTTTTTGAAAAATTGTAAATAAAGAACACTGAATTAATACTTTTGTTAAATTTTAATTATTTTTTACTTAATTGTATAAAGTTATAGAGTTGAAGCTGAGATATAATTGTGGAGTGTAACTTTTCAAATACAAAAGATTTTAAAGAGTTCTTGACTTAGAGGAAAATGTTGAGTATTAAGCGCTGTAAAAATAGGTTTGAATGATTGCTTAAAAGATCAAGTGGACTGTATGCTTACCCATGCACTTCTTCAAATTAAGAAGTCCATGATGCTTACCGTAAATATTATTTGAGTAAAATTATTTGGTGTTTTTTTTTAAAGTTATAATTTGCTTTTAAATTATTTAAAAAATCAGAATTTGAAAAGTCACTTCTGATTTTAGAAAAGTGATTTAATTATAGATAGTACATAGTTCCGAAATAAAAAGTTAAAAAATATTTTTAATGAACAATTTGCGACTTGAACCTGCAAACATACGGTGACTAAAAGGACGAATGGAAATACCCAGAAGCGGCTGCAGACAGACAGAGGAGGAGGAGGAGGAGGCAGGTCTTCATTGTGCTGACGCTGTAATTAACGAACGAGTTATAATTAAGCCTAATTAACCAATTAAAAGTTGTTGATTGTTTGAAAATGGGTTTGCTGAGATGCTATTCAGGGAATACTGCAGCAAGAACTGGAGAGGTATATATAGAATAGGATAAAGTAATAATAATTATAACTAACAAGAACAAATTATAGAAGCTAATGATTCGATTGATTCAAAAGACGTGCGACAGCATTAAGGCGAAGAGAACAGCTGAATGGACAATAGGGGGCTCATTATTGTGTAGTGTGCGTCTAAACTAAACGAACAATAGGCGGCTTTGTAAATGTAAAAATTTAACACAATCAATACAGTACCAGCGATATTATTTAGTATTGTTTGCTGTATTGCTAACTCTTTTTGTATCAACTATTAATATTTTATCACCAAACATTAAAAAAAGTTTGATACTCAATAAAAATACTTTTCTATTGCCACCTTAAACGATTTAAATAAAAACAAAGCGATTTCAGTACCTTTTATTATGGGTCATCTATACAAATTCAATTACAACTAGCCATCAACCCTACCAATATCAAAACCACCACTCTAAAAATATAACCACGGCCCACGAATTTCTGACTGACTAGCAAATTCCTCTGCTAGTTTTTTCAAATACAGACTGTCAAGTAATATCCTGATGTGCATGACAAACGGCCAGTAAATTCAAGCGAGGCTGTGTCAAAATAGTTCCAGCTTCTTGCCACAACGTTTTTCCTTAAATTATACAATTACGAAAATAAATTTTACCCTTTTTTGTGATTGTAATTTTGCAATCCTTTCAAGCAAATAGCTCGTCAGTTTCCAACAGCATGTTGAGTCATATTCAGAGAATAATACATTTTTACTTTTACAAAGCCCCCCATTCAGCTGTTCTCTTCGCCTTAATGCTATCGCACGTCTTTTGAATCAATCGAATCATTAGCTTCTATAATTTATTCTTGTTATTTATAATTATTATTACTTTATCCTATTCTATATATACCTCTTCAGTTCTTCCTGCAGTATTCCCTGAATAGCATCTCAGCAAACCCATTTTCAAACAATCAACAACTTTTAATTGGTTAATTAGGCTTAATTATAGCTCGTTCGTTAATTACAGCGTCAGCACAATGAAGACCTGCCTCCTCCTCCTCCTCCTCTGTCTGTCTGCAGCCGCTTCTGGGTATTTCCATTCGTCCTTTTAGTCACCGTATGTTTGCAGGTTCAAGTCGCTAATTGTTCCTTAAAAAATATTTTTAAACTTTTTATTTCTGAACTATGTACTATCTATAATTAAATCACTTTTCTAAAATCAGAAGTGACTTTTATAATTCTGATTTTTCAAATAATTTAAAAACAAACTATAACTAAAAGAAAAAAAACACCCAATAATTTAATTCAAAATATAGCGCTTTTCGTGAATTCAAGATCGCTCTAAATGACGACGTCTTTCGGATGCAACAGATGGCCGATGACATGGCAAATGTATGCAATTTCCTTTGAGTAACATGTGCGTCTTATACATGGAACACATTTCAAAATTGCTGAAATTAAAGAATGTATCTTATATTCGCATGCGAGCTGCTCACTTTAAAATGGTTTAATTAATCATGGAAAATAGTGCAATAATGTTAATAATTAAGTAGACTTTTAATCAATTACTCCGTTTCACTTGCTTAGTAATTGAGATTAATTAATTAAGCAATTAGTTTTTTTTCTCTCAAAAATCTCAAATACGACATCCACGACTAACTGATGATTTCTTTACAGGCATGAATTTGGCATTGTCGGCGGAGAGGTAAAAGAATTAATTTAATTAAAATAAGGTTGTATTCACCACTACTCTCGCACCATTTCATGAAGGCTGACACCACCACAGACGATCGAGGAAGCGGTTAGAAAGATCTGGAGCGGGAAACACAGGGAGGTAAAATTCCTTGAAGTGTTCCTTCAGTCACTTTTTAAAATATATCGTTTTTATTGTATACATTTTTAAATAATGTATTTTCCATAAATATATTTTTTATCGATTCATTTGTTATCAATTTTGGTTTTATGCCATTTTATTTAAAATGTTTCCAAGACTCCAAGTGTTTAATAGCTTGTTTTCCATGTTTCAAAAACTCCACATGGTTGTTCGTCCATGCACGCAGGTGTGGTGCACGACCAAAATACACCTCGAACGATATCGCTCTTTGAAACCATTTTCAAATAATTAATTCTCAACAAAATTAGACTTTGGGTTAGGGTGAAGGTTAGGTTTAGAGTCAAGCTTAGGCCTGTTTCTCTAGGTGTGTTTCGTTAAAAGTATATATTTAATGGCTTTTTGTCTAAGGTCTATTTTGGATGAGCTCTTCTCGGTCCCTTATCACACAGGTGTGCATGTACCAAGACTTGGGACCTCCGGTGTATGTGACTGAGCAGGGAAAAGCCCGCCTTGCAATCGACGATGACTTCAGAGTTTATAAAGAACGCGATTGAGGAAGAAGAAGAAGTTACAAGTTGACTGGAGTGGATGGAAGATTGCATGATGCTCATATCCTAAAGATTAAAACAATATTAAGATCAATACCTATTAAAAGGATTTTGTTTTTAACAAATTTGACAATTTTGAAAAATCAATGGTGGTTGCTAAAAACTAAAAGGTATAGAAATTTCTAAATTAACCTATGATTCTATTTATGGAAAATGTTGAAAGCAGAGACGCTCTGAGGATTTGAAATTGTAAATAAATTGAATTTAAGCTGCAAAGCTTCGATTTCTCAGAGTTTTAGTTTCATTTAGGTTTGAATTATATTTAATTAGCCTCTGCTTCATACTTAATTTAGCATTGAATTAAAATTATAAGTGAGCTTAAAAATTAAATAATATTTTTTTTCGTAGATAACTCAAGATTAAATTATATTTAATTTTGCTTTGAATTACAATTTTCATTTATTTTGAGCTCTAAACCTTTTTAGTGAGCTGTGGAACGAAGTGGAAGTAGTTTCCTTGAATAGCGGAGAATTATTTACTTTAGAAAATTAACTTAATATAACTTCTAATATGGTTGTAGACAAAATTGGCATGCTAGTATGAGAAAGAATTGTTGTGTAGAAGAGGGTAGTTATTGTCAGTAAATAATTAATAACAAATAAGTAATAATAATGATGAATAACAAATAAGTAATAATAATGATAAATAACAAATAAGTAATAATAATGATAAATAACAAATAAATAATAATTATGAAGAGCATATTTATAAAAGAGTATGACCTGGTTGAGCTTAAAGGATACTAGGGTATAAAAATAATATATGTATAGGGTATATCAATCAATCAATCACTAATGATTTGTATAGCGCCTTTTACTAAGTGAACAAAAGCGCTCAGCCATCACGTCTTGAACAAGTATATGGGCATTGAACGCGAATAGTTAGGCACTTGACCCCTATGAAAGTTTTAGATTACAATTCCTCTGAACAAAGGCGAAAACGAAGCTGCGTCTGAACGCTAGAAATGAATTGACGTAAGTCCAATTAATGCAAAGTTGTTCTCATCAGTTTTATTTCAACGTCAAATAACTTTGCATGAGTCGTTCACATCATTCATTTGTTTTTGAAACATGTATTCATCCATCCATCCATCCACCCATCCATTCGTCCATCTATCCACCCATCCATTCGTCCATTCATTCATCCACCCATCCATTCGTCCATCCATCCCCCCATCCACCCATCCATTCATCCATCCATCCATTCATCCCTCCATCCATCCATCCATCCATCCACCCATCCTTTTGTTCTTCTTTTCTTCATCCCATACTACATGGCTTTTCCTGGGTTCCATAGCCTGGACAACTACTATCAAAACCACCTCTGATCTTCTTTCCTTGGGGCTCAACACACTCCCTTGTTCTCACCTTTGACAGTTGATGGGATGATGATGATGATGATGAGGATGATGATGATGATGATAATGATGATGATGATGATGAAGATGATGATGATGATGATGAAGATGATGATGATGATGATGATGATGATGATGAAGTATTCTAGCTTGATATAATAAGCTATCTAAAAAGACTAATTGGTAATAGGTTGGTTTATATTTTTTATTATGTAATCTAGAATGACTAATATATTAATAATATATATTGTAATATACATCGATAATATATATTGATAATATATATTGATAATATATATTGATAATATATATTGATAATATATATTGATAATATATATTGATAATATATATTGATAATATATATTGATAATATATATTGATAATATATATTGATAATATATATTGATAATATATATTGATAATATATATTGATAATATATATTGATAATATATATTGATAATATATATTGATAATATATATTGATAATATATATTGATAATATATATTGATAATATATATTGATAATATATATTGATAATATATATTGAAAATATATATTGATATGAATTGATAATATATATTGATAATATATATTGATAATATACATTGATAATATATATTGATAATATACATTGATAATATATATTGATAACATATATTGATAATACATATTGTAATAGATTGTTAGGAAGGTTTTAGTGGGTAATCTAGGATGGCTAATTAGTAATAGACTTTAATATTTTAATATTTTTTATTCGAACTTAATGGATAATTATTTACTTATGCTTCAATTGAACTAAGTTAATGGTATAATAAACCTTAATTGGTAGTTATATGTTAATTGATGGGTCGTAATTGTTGGTTATAGAAGTTGAAGTTCAATTGCTTGTTAAGTCAGAAAATGGACGTTAAATAATGTTCCAATCAACTAACCTGAGCTCTGCCGGCACATTTACTCCATGCCGTCCACTGAGTCCATTCATACTTGGGGTGGGATGGAGGTGGGAGAGGGGGAGAAGGAGGGGATGGAAGAGGGAGTGAAGGAGGGGGTGAGAGAGGGAGGGAAGGAGGGGGAACGTATGGGGTTTGTGGAAGGATTGGGAGGTAGTCGTCATCATAATCAGGAACATCATAGTGCTGCTTTTGCTTGTCTTGGTCTGTGGTGGTAGTAGTAGTAGTAGTAGTAGTAGTAGTAGTAGTAGTAGTAGTAGTAGTAGTAGTAGTAGTAGTAGTAGTAGTAGTAGTAGTAGTAGTAGTAGTAGTAGTAGTAGTAGTAGTAGTAGTAGTAGTAGTAGTAGTAGTAGTAGTAGTAGTAGTAGTAGTAGTAGTAGTAGTAGTAGTAGTAGTAGTAGTAGTAGTAGTAGTAGTAGTAGTAGTAGTAGTAGTAGTAGTAGTAGTAGTAGTAGTAGTAGTAGTAGTAGTAGTAGTAGTAGTAGTAGTAGTAGTAGTAGTAGTAGTAGTAGTAGTAGTAGTAGTAGTAGTAGTAGTAGTAGTAGTAGTAGTAGTAGTAGTAATAGTAGTAGTAGTACTCACAGCACAGCACGTCGAGGCCATAGTTGACGTGACCAATCAGCTTCTCGCTCCGGAAGGCAACGGTGTATCCGGTCTGCTCGTTGCAGATCTCAATCTGGATCACGTGTCAGGGTGTTTTTTGAGATTAATGAGTTTTATTTTTAAAAAATTAATTTTTTTAAATTTTATTATTTTGGAAATAATAATACTTTATCATTAATATTGTTAGTGTCATTACTATCATCAATACTTAGATTACTAATAGATACTTTTAATAAATATATAATAGATTTTATTCCTTTATATAATTTTATTTTCAATATTTTGTTATTATTATTATTATAATTTTTATTTTTATTATTTTCTTATTCACTGCACCTTCTCCAGCTTCCAGAAAGCGTTCCCCTTGTATGCCTCAAACTCAAGTCTGAAGCAGATAATATACATAACCATAATAAACATAACCATAATAAACATAATCATAATAAAAATTATCATAATAAAAATTATCATAGTAAAAATTATCATAATAAAAATTATCATAATAAAAATTATAAAATAAAAATTATCATAATAAAAATTATCATAATAAAAATTATCATAATAAAAATTATCATAATAAAAATTATCATAATAAAAATTATCATAATAAAAATTATCATAATAAAAATTATCATAATAAAAATTATCATAATAAAAATTATCATAATAAAAATTATCATAATAAAAATTATCATAATAAAAATTATCATAATAAAAATTATCATAATAAAAATTATCATAATAAAAATTATCATAATAAAAATTATCATAATAAAAATTATCATAATAAAAATTATCATAATAAAAATTATCATAATAAAAATTATCATAATAAAAATTATCATAATAAAAATTATCATAATAAAAATTATCATAATAAAAATTATCATAATAAAAATTATCATAATAAAAATTATCATAATAAAAATTATCATAATAAAAATTATCATAGTAAAAATTATCATAATAAAAATTATCATAATAAAAATTCTCATAATAAAAATTCTCATAATAAAAATTCTCATAATAAAAATTCTCATAATAAAAATTCTCATAATAAAAATTCTCATAATAAAAATTCTCATAATAAAAATTCTCATAATAAAAATTCTCATAATAAAAATTATCATAACAATAATAATAATGACGAGCATTATTATAGTGGCGTAGAACCCGAACAAGCTTCCAGGCCACTTAGGCTGCATATTTTCATTTGCGCCTTTGGGTTACTAGGGCATTGGTTGCACTCGAACCTAAGACCTTTCAGTATTGGTTAAGCCGAGAATCGTTACCGACTTGGCTAACCGTTAACCCATAATAATAATTATAGTCAGAATAATTCTATTTTAGTGATACGGATTTATTATTGAATATGGTTAAATTATTATTTATAATCGCAGGTTGAGTACCGCAAATCCCCATGTATAAGACGCACAAAGTTATATATATTTATATTTATTTATTTATTTATTTGTTTATATATATATTAAATAAAAAATGTGTTTAATACATGGGATTCTGGCATAAACAACAATCTAATTAATACAATACAATATAATAAAATACAAGAACAAAAGGAAAACTTACCAATTATATAATGTAACTCGCCACAAATCAAAACTCGCTTGATATGATCAGTTACACCATGTATAAGACGCACGTATTTATAAAGTAAATTTAACATTAATAAAAGCGCTTTATAAATGGGATTCTAGATTAAACGACAATACAATAAATAACCAGTTATGTATAAATTATACGTAATATTTATAAAATAATTGTTTTTTTTAACAAAGCAAATCTCACCTTATGTGATCAATTACGCCATAGTCGACATCAGAGTCGAAGTAGTATTGGCTGAATGCACCGGGTTTGAAACTCGAACCAGCCATGTTTGAAAGTTTGATGATGGGACTGGGATGGGCGCTGTTTGGGTTGAAGGTGACAAATACATCACCGACCGATGTGATGGGCGAGTGGAGAGAGGTGCTGACAGAAATTTTGTAGGTGAAGGGAGTGGGTGTTTGAGTTTTGAGGGGGTAGGGTACTTGCGTGGTGGTGGTGGTGGTGGGTAGGGTTGGTGTTGGCTTTGAAGTCGTGGTAGTTGCGGTGGTGGTTGTAGTGGTGGTTGTAGTGGTGGTTGGGACAGTTGTCGTGGTTGTTGACTTTTGAGAATATTCTTGGTAAGGTTTTTTGTCTTCTTTGGGATATTCCTTTTTGTACTCATCTTTTCCATATTCAACTTTTGGGTATTCTTGTTTTAGGTAGTCTTCTCCATACTCAACTTTTGGGTATTCTTGTTTTAGGTAGTCTTCTCCATACTCAACTTTTGGGTATTCTTGTTTTAGGTAGTCTTCTCCATACTCAACTTTTGGGTATTCTTGTTTTAGGTAGTCTTCTCCATACTCAACTTTTGGGTATTCTTGTTTTAGGTAGTCTTCTCCATACTCAACTTTTTGGTATTCATCTTTTTTTCCGTAATCTGGAGTTGGGTATATTTCATCTTTAGCGTACCATTCTTCTTTTGGGTATTTTTCACTTTTTAGGTATTCTGGTTTTTGGTACTCCTCTTGTTTTCCATATTCGGTTTTTGGATATTCAGGTTTTGGGTATTCAGGTTTTGGGTATTCAGGTTTTGGGTATTCAGGTTTTGGATATTCAGGTTTTGGGTATTCAGGTTTTGGGTATTCTTCCTTCTTTCCGTAATCTGTCGTTGGGTATTTTTCTTCTTTAGGATATTCTTCTTTCTTCGTGTAATCTTCTTTTTCAATGTAATCTTTTTTTGGGTATTCTTCTTTTTTTCCATATTCTACTTTTGGGTATTCTTCTTTTGGGTATTCAGGTTTTGGGTACTCAGGTTTTGAGTATTCAGGTTTTGGGTATTCAGGTTTTGGGTATTCAGGTTTTGGGTATTCAGGTTTTGGGTATTCAGGTTTTGGATATTCAGGTTTTGGGTATTCAGTTTTTGGGTATTCTTCTTTTGGGTATTCAGGTTTTGGGTATTCAGGTTTTGGGTATTCAGGTTTTGGGTATTCTTCTTTTGGGTACTCAGGTTTTGGGTATTCAGGTTTTGGGTATTCAGGTTTTGGGTATCCTGGTTTTGGGTATTCTTCCTTCTTTCCGTAATCTGTCGTTGGGTATTTTTCTTCTTTAGGATATTCTTCTTTCTTCGTGTAATCTTCTTTTTCAATGTAATCTTTTTTTGGGTATTCTTCTTTTTTTCCATATTCTACTTTTGGGTATTCTTCTTTTGGGTATTCAGGTTTTGGATATTCAGGTTTTGGGTATTCAGTTTTTGGGTATTCTTCTTTTGGGTATTCAGGTTTTGGGTATTCAGATTTTGGGTATTCAGGTTTTGGGTATTCAGGTTTTGGATATTCAGGTTTTGGGTATTCAGTTTTTGGGTATTCTTCTTTTGGGTATTCAGGTTTTGGGTATTCAGGTTTTGGGTATTCAGGTTTTGGGTATTCAGGTTTTGGGTATTCTTCTTTTGGGTACTCAGGTTTTGGGTATTCAGGTTTTGGGTATTCAGGTTTTGGGTATCCTGGTTTTGGGTATTCTTCCTTCTTTCCGTAATCTGTCGTTGGGTATTTTTCTTCTTTAGGATATTCTTCTTTCTTCGTGTAATCTTCTTTTTCAATGTAATCTTTTTTTGGGTATTCTTCTTTTTTTCCATATTCTACTTTTGGGTATTCAGCTTTTGGGTATTCAGGTTTTGGGTATTCTTCTTTTGGGTAATCCTCTTTCTTTCCGTAATCTGGTTTTTTGTACTCCTCTTTTTCATATCCTGGCTTTGGGTATTCTTCTTTCTCTCCATAATCTGGTTTTTTGTACTCATCTTTTCCATATTCTACTTTTGCGTATTCTTCTTTTCTGTAATCTGGTTTTGGATAATCTTCTTTCTTTCCGTAATCTGGTATTTTGTACTCTTCTTTTCCATACCCTACTTTTCGGTATTCAGGTTTTGGATATCCTGGCTTTGGGTATTCTTCCTTCTTCACGTATTCTGCTTTTGGGTATTCTTCTCTTCCGTATACCTTATACACAGTTTCGTCTGATTTAGAAATGAAAACATATTTAGTTTTTAATTTATAAAATTTGTATTTATATATATATCTTACTTTAGGATATCTTCACAATAACATGATAGCACCACCTTTGGTAGAGTAAAAGGCAGGTTGTTTGCTGGGGTGAACGCCTTAGAGGGAGGAATAAGTTCTTTTAAATTAAACTTGCCACCCAACTTCTTTCAACTCCATATATAAAGTTTTAAGATCAAATAATTATTTAAATTATTATAATAATTAATTTTAATTAGTTTATTAATAAATTATTAATTAATCGACTTACGGTAGTTCTGTGGTCTATACGTCTGAGGCCGGTCTGATGAGAATTTTAGAATTTTTCATTATTTGTTAGCTTTTAAATTAGAATTCACAAATATAACAACTATTATTCGTGAAAAGATGCAGGAATAAGTATGTATTTTTAATAAGCAACTATATTAGAATGTAGGGGATGCGATGTGATGCAAATCTTGGAGGGTTCTACTCAGAATAAGCGGCGATCCTGGGGGTCCTTGGGTCATTAAGGTGGACCCCTTCATTACCAAAAAGTGGGAGGGTCCGGACACCGCCCATGTTAGAATCAATATTAACTTTGAACTAGCATGGTCTAAATTGCAATACTTAAAAACTTATTTTAACCGAAATTCTTGTATATTTTAAAGGTTTAAGTAATTTAAACGTATGACAAGAAAGATGATGGTTTATAATTGAATAAAATTGAATTGTTTAAGGATTTAAATTATTTAAAACTATCTAACACCATTTTGTTGATAAACTGATATTTCTTACAGCATTTGATGAATGGACAATCGGCTGTCTCAGTCAAAAGCTTCAGACTGCATCCGTAATTCCTGGAAGATTAATAATAATAATAATTATTATTATTACAATTAATATTATTATTTAAAAAATTATCATTATTACTATTATTACTTTCATTCTATTATTAATGAAGAGCAGTAAGCCCTCTTTGACACCAGAACAACTACCACCACCACCACAACTGCCCTTCAAACCACTACGACGTAATAATGATGTTGCTGGAAAGATTGTGGAGATGGAAATGTTCAGTAGTGTCCCAACACCACCACCACCAGCAGCCCCACCACTACCACAACTACCACCACCAGCAGCCCCACCACTACCACAACTACCACCACCACCAGCCCCACCACTACCACAACTACCACCGCCACCAGCCCCACCACTACCACAACTACCACAACCACCAGTCCCACCACTACCACAACTACCACCACCACCAGCCCCACCACTACCACAACTACCACCACCACCGGCCCCACCACCACCAGCCCCATCATCATCACCACTATAATCATCATCACCACCACCAGCATCATCATCAGCACGACCAACTTTTGGCACTCCCTGGTCCGGCTCTTGAGGGCTTTTCCACACGTGGCACTGCACTCGCTCCAGCCACTCCACTCCGTGTACGAGGCCTGCACACACGCTGCTGCTGCTGATGATGATGATGGAGGTGTGGTGCTGATGATGATGATGATGATGGAGGTGTGGTGCTGATGATGATGATGATGATGGAGGTGTGGTGCTGATGATGATGGTGCTGATGATGAAGATTGTTGTAGTGGTTGTGGTGCTGATGATGATGATGATGATTGTTGTGGTGGTGCTGATGATGAGGGTTGTGGTGATAATGATGATCATGGTGGTGCTGATGATGGTGAGATGTATGTAATGCTGAATTTCCTTTCAATGTTCATTTACCTTTATATGTTAATTATTTATAAATAAATTATTCTAATATTAGATAAAATATATAAAGTAGTGCATCAGGATAATAATTCATTAATATTTTATTATTCCAACATAGAGTTCAAATAAATATAAAAGTAGCGCTACAACAGCAAGCAACAAGAAGCAGCAGAAGAGAACTGACCAAGGCAGGCAGACAAGAGCACCAAGGTGGTCAGGGAGACTGCCATTGCAGGGGACTCTCTCGAAGAGGTGATGATGATGATGAGGAAGAATTAGAAAGTATATCTGCTGTGCTAGATGGTAATTCTATAGCGAACGAATGAGATAGGGAACTGTTAATACCTTCGCTTGGAGAGCATTGTTGAGCGCTCCATTTATAGCACCTGAAACTGCCGTATTGATTGCCTTTTAATTAATTTATCGATTAAGTCTCACTTCCAAATGAACTCGCATCACTGCCCGCATCTCAACTCGCATCTAAAATCCCATCTCGACCATTCAAACTTCGATCGAAGCATTCAGTTTGAGTGGCAGTGCCTAATGCAGCCCTCGTGCATCATTTGTGGAAGGAATGGGATGCGGTGTGGTGGTGTGATTGGTTGAATTTCCTAATCGAACCAACGCAATACAATACAATACAATACAATACTATACTATACAATACTATACTATACAATACAATACAATAAAATACAATACAATACAATACAATACCTTACAATACAATACAATGCTATACAATACAATTAAATACAATAAAATACAACACAATACAATACAATGCAATACAATACAATACTATACTATACAATACTATACAATACAATACAATACAATACAATACAATACAATACTATACTATACAATACTATACAATACAATACAATACAATACAATACAATACAATACAATACAATACAATACAATACAATAAAATACAATACTATACAATACAATACAATACCTTACAATACAATACAATGCAATACAATACAATTAAATACAATAAAATACAACACAATACAATACAATGCAATACAATACAATACAATACAATACAATACAACAGAATACAATACAATACAATATTATTAACGTGGCGTAAACCTGGACGAATATTAAAGTATTTATCAAGTTCAAAGCGCTCTGCAATAAACTTTGCAACAGAACAATCTTAAAGTCGCCATAGAACATTTAAACAAATAATAATCTAATTGTTTTAATAATCGAAATAAATTGACACACCCCTCGCCCACATCAACATCATCAACATCACCACAGCCTCACTACATGTATCATTACCAATACAGCATCTCCACAATGGCCACAGCACCATTACCCCCACCAACCCCACCACAGCACCATTACCCCACCACCCCCACCACAGCACCATTGTTCCACCACCCCCACTACAGCACCATTACCCCCACCACTCCCATCACCCACACCACAGCATTTGTTGAATTATCATGCACGTGTTTTATTTATCAGTGCTATAAAAAATAATATTATTATTATTATTATTATTATTATTATTATTATTATTATTATTATTATTATTATTATTATTATTATTATTATTATTATTATTATTATTATTATTATTATTATTATTATTATTATTATTATTATTATTATTATTATTATTATTATTATTATTATTATTATTATTATTATTATTATTATTATTATTATTATTATTATTATTATTATTATTATTATTATTATTATTATTATTATTATTATTATTATTATTATTATTATTAGAGGAGGTTGCTCAAGATGAACCAGTTCCAAAGATAGAACGGGCTTATTTACAGTTATGCGCTTTAATAATTAATTAATTATTTTTTTATATCTATGCCTCCATTTTAGAAGCACATTTTAATGTTGGTTTTGTTTCTGAAATTGTCTCATTCAATTAGAATACTTGAAAAACTGATTTCTAGAAGAATTAATAAAATATTGGGAGATAACATTTTGCTTTTTTTTCTCAACTTCCGAAGGTAAATAATTTCACTTTTTAATAGTAATTAGACGATGCAATACAGTTTTATTGTGTGCAAGTTGTAAAATCAAAAATTGAGTGATTGGCCTGTTATGACCATGATTAGGTGCATGGTCAGAGTTTCCTAGACCAAGAGTTTTAAAAAAACTTTTTAAAATGAAACAATTTTTGAAGAGGTTAAACCAGTGAAGGTCGAAATGAAAACTAGAAAGCCTAGAGCAAAAAAAAGTTAAATTTGCAAAATTAATCTAAAAGCTAAATTTAATTTAATTTAGTCAATTTGATTAAATGAAAATTCACGTTAAAATGCCAACTGGTGTTTTTCTTCAGACAACTAAACAAGTTTGACGATAAATACAACGTTTAAATGACATTTTTCATTAAATACAATACAAATTCATCTTAGGGAACAGATCATTCCATCTTGAGAACCCAGTTGCTCAACATGGAATTTTTTAGTGTTCATGTTTGAAATAAAAAAACTTGTGTTTCTTTTTTTATCTAGTCTTCTGTTTGAGTTCACATAACTAGACAAGGTATCAATATAATGGCTGGATAAATTTAAATTTAAATGATTTCTTATGCAATTGAACTATGAGGCTACGTTTAAAAATCATCCCGACTTGTGCAACCTCCCCCTATTATTATTATTATTATATTATTTAATATTATATACTATATTATTTAATATAATAATAATAATAATAATAATATTTTCCTTCAAACCTCAGAACCCTTAGCACCCTTGTCGACGTTGGCTCTTGCATGGGTAGTTTATTCAGCTGAACATTGTTTATTTCTGGCCCATTAATTTCGATGAAAAAATTGTATTTCAGATTTTCTAAAAAATCAATTTTGCTCATTGGAGTGCTGCCGATTGACAGCTGAAGTAATTGTAAAAACACTCAATTCACTTTTGACTTTTTCACGAGTTTAGGGCATCATCTTTGAAGAAAGGAACGCAGAACACGTGGAGGCAAATTAAAACTATTTGAATTTTTATCCGGAAAAAAATCATCATAGGAAACAATTTTTTCGAAATATAATTTTTTATAAGTCTGACTTTTCTGCTGTAGAAGTTTCCAAACGGGGGTCAAAGCCTGCCAACCTCCCACGTAAATGTTCACCCTTCTCATTTCGTTAGCTACTAGGCGAGACCAGCAATCGAACTCACGACCTTGCAAGTAACGTCTCATGTTCATCATCATTAATCATCATTAAAACAGTAATGCAATTAATATTTTAATGATGATTCATATTACTTGTATTACTCTGATCATCATCATCATGCACGTGACTGAGTTAGTCGTTGGGGGGAAAATAAGGAAGAAGAGGCAGCTATGATTCGCCACTCTGTTCTGTTGTTAGCAGCGTTGAGAAGACTGCTCAAGGGAAGAGACGTCCACTCTTTCACATTGTCCATCCAGCTCTTTTTCTAACGGCCTCGACGACGACTTCCTTGTAGCGTGCCTTGTAGCACCTTCTTGGAGAGTGAATCGTGCCTGACGACGTGGCCAAACCAAGTCAACTTTCGACGTTTGACAGTTTCTAAAAGAGGTTCTTGTTGTCCAACCAGTGCTGTTGTAATCTGATGGACGTAGTTGTTGGTTCTGTGCTCCAAGTCAGAGATGCCGTGGAGTTTACGGAGTCATTTAGATTCAAAGACCTGTATCTTGCGTTCTGATTCCGCGTTAAGCGTCCAGGTCTCACATCTGTAAGTTAGGATACTGATCACCAGTGACTTGTAGTCTGTATCTGACGGAGAAGCTGATAGAAATACTTAACCATAACCGATTAAGTCTGGCCATTGCCGCAGTTGCCATCATGGGCGGTGATCCTGGGGCGTACCCTGTGAACACTCATACATGGAACCTATATGGGCCCTATATCGGGCCCATGTCAAAATGATACACCAAATTAAGTGGGTCCCATATTGGCTAAATGGACTATTTCTAAGTGGGCGTTATGTGGGCTGCCTGTATAGCATATACGCTCAAACTTTTGAACACGAAAACATGAATGATTGAAAAAGTATTTATTGTAAAAAAAGCAAGTAAATAGTTCTGCCAAGCATAAATTTGATAATATTAAAAAAATAGTCCAAGTATCATAAATTTGATTAATCGGAATCTTCAATGTGACAGTCGGCAAACCTTTCGAGACCATTTCTTCTCAATATTGGCTGGCTTGCTCTTCTTGCCCTCTTGCCATCTCTGTCTCTAGTTCCTGTCAGCCATTTGGAGACATGCATTCCGATACCTCTTTTGTTTGTTTCAGGTATCATCGTGTTTGTTTTTACAGAAGCTGTTGCGAATAATTTATTGAAGAATTAAATAACTGAAACTTTACATAATTTTGGGTTTGATGTAAATAACAATAGAATAATAAATCATGATGAGAGTATAATGAAACAATATCATCATAATTATATAACAACTCACGGTATATAACATTTTATAAAGTTTGTGGTGCCGAAGGCTCTTTTTCACTTTCCGGCCCACTAAATTGAACTGAAGTGTCAAGTCATTGGAGATGCAGTGCCTCATTACTCGTCCTTTTTCAACCGAAGTTCCCTGTAGGTTGAAACATTGCAAAATCAAACAATATATGTAAATATCCAATATATGTAAATATATGAAGGGGTAATGGCGCAGTACCGATGGAGTCCGTGGCTGGATCTTTGGAGTGGGAGAAGAGATTTGTTTGGTGAAGTAAGAGTCAGCCTAAGTTCTTATTGACCCTAGAGGCTTTGAATGGTCCGCTGTTTGGTATTGTAGGCTGGTGAATGCAGTTGGTGAGCTGATCTGCTGTTCGATGGAAGTGATTGTTTGGTTCTCGTTTCATTCCAATTAATTGTGGCGACCGGTTTCGGCAGATGCCTTTCTCAAGCCTTAAAATAAGAACGAGCGGAAAAGACTTCTCATGGGTCTTGAATGGTTTACAAAAACTTTTTGGGTATGGAACAGTTGGTATTAGAAACCCAATAAGTCTATATGGAGGATGAATGTATACATCTGTGTGGTGATTAGTGAGAGTTTATCTTGTGTCTTCACCATAGAGGTCGGACCGGGTACCCGCGGGTACCTGCGGGACTCCCGCGGGAACGGGAATGAAAATTAATTTCGGGACGGGAAAAATCGGGAACCGGGAATAGGTTTTCGGGAGGGAACGGGAAAAATCGAGAACGGGAAAAACGGGTATAAAAGATATTGGGAGTGATTTTTTCAACAATTATACTTCAGCAGACTCCTAAGTATGGAAATCTCTATTTCATCGATACTCCATACTTAAAATAAGTATTAAATGCAATGGAAATGTATAACGAAGCCACCATTGCGTTGTCAATGTCAAAATCTCTAACATTACATTTGAAGTTGTTATGGCGAGTCCAAATATTAAGGAGATTAGAAGAAATTGGTGATGATGAAAACTTGTCAGATGAAATCAAACTGGTCAGTTATATTATTTTTATTTTATAAATTCATACTTTGAATTTGAATTATTAATTTGCAGTCGAATGCTCAGTTGATCATTTTGACAAAAAAATATGCCCATTAATAATAATAATAACAAGCATTATTATAGTGGCGTATAACCCGAACGGGCTTCTAGGCCACTTAGGCTGCATATTTTCATTTGCGCCTTTGGGTTACTAGGGCATTGGTTGCACTTGAACCTAAGACCTTTCATTATTGGTCAAGCCGAGAGTCGTTGCCGACTCAGCTACCCGTTCATTCACTCAGCTACCCGTTCACCCATTGATCTTATTCATATGGCAGCATGTCTGTTGCATCCCCCAGTATAAAAAAATAATATTTAAAAAGTTTGGGATAGACAAAAAATAAATACCAATACTTTCATCAGAGAAAATTTAATTCCATTTTGTACAGCCAGACCAAGCTCCAGTGACGTTGAGGAAATAAAACAAATGATGGTTATTTATAACCTATATGTTAGTTTTTATAACGTAAAAATTATAATACAATTTTTTTACTATCAAATTATACGAATGATTTTATTTTTGCCGTTGTGGAGAATAAGAATGTTGTCAAAAAACATATTTCTAACATTATTGAAGAAGTAATAATAATGAACGAGGGAAAAGATTCAGAAGAGGATGAATTGTACAAATATTCACAATTACGTCCCACTAAAATTGAAGATTATAAAGATTTTAAATCTATTGGAGTATAAAAAAATCCAAACTACAAGAAGTACCTGCAAGTTCTATTACCTGTGAACGGAATCTGTCAACATGTGGTCGTTTAACTTCCGACCCAAGATCACCTAATTTGAAAGCTTAAACTTTTGACGGTTTAACCCGTGTGAAAAGCAATAAAAAACTGATTGAATTACTCAAAAACAATGACTAACTTCAATACTTTCATTTCAATAATAATTTGAAATTTAACTCGTGTTTTTTTAATTTTGTTAAAAGATATATTTTGTGACTTTCAAATAATGAACTTTAAGAAATTTTAGGACTAGCAAGTATGGGACCGGTGAAAACGGCAGAAATTGTAAGTAAATAAACAAAATTTTTGTTGTTTAAATGGGTCAAAAAGTTTCGGGAACGTGTCGGGACCGGGAATCGAGTTGCGGAAACGGGACGGGACGGGAATCAAAATTTTTATGATCCATTAGAAACGGGACGAGACGGGAAAAATAATTTCGAGAACGGGACGGGACGGGAATCAAAATTCTGATGGCCCATCGGGAACGGGACGGGACGGGAAAACAAAATTCGGGAACGGGACGGGACCGGGAATGAAAAATCGTCCATGTCCGACCTCTACTTCACCAGTGCATACACGTTGTGCTAATGCACGACTTTGTGATGTGGCTTTGTCCGAGGAGTGATGGAATGTATGTGTGCGTGTATTTGTGTGTCCTTTTCTGTTTATGGTAATCATGTGTCTATCTGTGTCTGTGAGGCGGTGGGTTGTTTGTGTGGATGTATATACGTGTAATCTTGAGTTTATCTAGTGTAATAAATGTCTTCAATATTTTAATTATATCGTTGTGAGTTTATAAATGTATCTTCATCGCTTGTCACTTCATCTTATCCGTCTCCATTTGAATAACATAGAATCGTCTTGTCATTAGTGTGGTTCTAGGTTAGAATTTGTTTGTAGTCATGTTGTGTTGGTTCTAGGTTCTGGTTGTGGATATGTTGTCAATATGGTGTGGCTGTTTTTATTGTAGCGTGTTTTATTATTCGATGGTGTGTTAGTGGAAGTATTTGTTATTGTAATGATAATATCGTTTTATTCAACGTGCATGTTTGTGTAAGTATGTGTAGTTGTATCGATGGTCTGGGTGTGAGTTTCTTGCTAAATCTTTAACGATTGATATTTCATCTTCTCAGTTTTTAATCGAATCAATTAGATCTTTCTATTAGTCCTAATGTGGTGTTGGTTTGGTTTTATTAGTAGTGTAGTTGTTGTGGTTGTGGGTTGTGGCTGTGGTTACGATGTCGATGTGGTGTGGTTGTTGATATCGTAGTGTGAATTATATTCTTTGATGGTGTGTGCGGGGGATTTTGAAAAATGTTAAGTTGATGTTTGAATTAATTTTGTGTGTGTGTAAGGATTTTTATGTTGGTTGTGACTGTATTGAACTCTCCTTTAAAGCCCATTAGCCCATTTAGGACCCACATAGGCTTTCCATAAAAACACTTTAATTTTTTTATTATTCGAAGTTCATTTAGCCCATTTAAGACCCATATAGGCTTTTCTTTAAAATCACGTTAAATTGTATTCTTTTTTAAAGCCCATTTAGACAATATAGGACCCATATAGGACCCATATAGGACCCATATAGATCATCCTTATCCCATTTAGCCCATATGAGACCCATATAGAATCTACACAGGGTACTGGGGTCCAAGCATCCAACTTTTCATTAAAAACATTTTTGAACTCTTGTTTGTATACGAGCATGATCGGCAAACATGGCATAAAACAGTATATTTTTATAGCAATACATTGTGAGTATGTGTAGTTATAGTGATATTCCAGACCCCAGAACCCCCCAAGATCTCCCATGCTGGTTAGGACCCCCCAAGATCTTCCATACTGGTTAGGACGCCCCAAGATCTTCCATGCTGGTTAGGACCATCCAAGATCTTCCATGCTGGTTAGGACCCCCCAAGATCTTCCATGCTGGTTAGGACCTCCCAAGATCTTCCATGCTGGGTAGGACCACCCAAGCTTTGCGGCAGATAGCTGCCCCTGGTTGCCATTGAGATTCTGGCTTGTTCCATCCTTCAACAGGGTTACTCCAAGGTACTTGAACAGTGACACTTCTTTTAGCTTTTTCCCATTCATCGTTATTTCAGTTGAGTTGTTTGTCGTGCTATTCACTATAACCTTGGACTTTTCTGAGTCACCTCCATCCCGGAAGCATCTTTTGTTAAGTTTGTTGGTGAGGTCTTGAAGTTCGCTGCTGGAACCGCCCACCCAAGGGCGGCAATCCTGGGAAGTCTTGGGGTCCCTCCTTCCACTTTTCCAATAAACATTTTTAAACTCTTGTTTTGAGGCGAAAATAATCGTCAAACATGAATTTTTACATATTAATACATTCAATCACTAATAATTTGTATAACGCCCTTTCTAAGCCAACAAAAGCGCAACCATTGTTAGCATGTGTAGTTATAGTTATAGCTGTCTAAAATAAAACTTTTCATTGCTTACATAAATATTCGTATAAAAACAAAAGTTAATTTTTTTAATTTTAATTGGGGAGAGAAGGGGTCTGGACTCCAGGACCCCCCAGGATCGTCCATGCTGGCTAGGATCCCCAAGATTTACAGCAGATCGCCGTCCCTGCACCCATCAGTCTGCCACCAATAGAGATGGTACAATGGTGGTGTTGAAGAGTTTCTCACCTTATTATAATAAACGTAAAATATTTATAATTGAAAAATGAAAAATCGCAGTTCATCCAGGTTTATTGAAATTTATAAAAATATATATTTATTCTGTCATTTCGAACATTACATATAATAATACTAAATATATGATTTCAAATGATCTTATTTAATTATCAAGTTAACACTACATAAAAATTTCGCCATTTCTTCTCGTCCGACCGGCCTTTACTAACCCATTTCTGAGACATTAATTCATTCTTTATGCCATCTTTCTTTGACTACACCTCCACTAAATTATCTAATATAAAGAATTATTTCTTTAACGCTGAAAATAGTTTTAAAATGGCGAAAATGGCGGGTATCTGTGTGCTGAAGGGAGAAACCACTGTGACCGGTGTCGTCAGGTTTACTCAGGTAATGAAGGCTTTGCGCTTTTCAAAATTGTGAATAAATAAAACCTTAAATAATTAGTTCTTTTTCAAATTACAACCATTCTTTTGCACCTTGTAAAACATAGAAAGATTATTTTAGAACTTAATTTATGGAGAATTTTTAAAAATAAATCTAATCACCCATTCCATTAATTAACAACCGGCTCCATTCTTCACCACCCACCACTGCATTGACCAGCCCCACAAATTCCATTCACCAGCCACATTCCACCCCACAACCTCCTCCATTCCACAATACACCCACCCACCATCATCTATTCCATTCATCCACCAATGCATTCATTCACCTACCACTACCCATCCCATCACCACTTTATTAGCCATCCTCCATTCCATCCTACTCCGACCACACAACCCACCACCACCACCACAGGACGCGAACAACACCACCCACCTGAAGGGTGAGATCACGGGACTCGCTCCAGGCAAGCATGGCTTCCACATCCATGAGTTTGGAGACAGCACCCAAGGTTGCTACTATTATCAAGATTAATTTTATTTCAAAAATATATCATAAGAATTCATTTTATTTTAAAAATATATCATAAGAATTCATTTTATTTTAAAAATATATTATAAGAATTCATTTCATTTTAAAATATATTATAAGAATTCATTTTATTAAAATGAATAATAATTAATATAAAAGTTTTTATCAAATAAATAATAATTAATTCAAAAAGTTGTTATTAAAATGAATAAGAATTGATACAAGAGCGAAGTGTGAATCACAATGGCACTCTGCACAGGCTGCACTTCAGCAGGCGCCCACTACAACCCCCATGGCAAGACGCACGGAGATGCTACTGGAGCTGAGAGGTTGTTGTTGTTGCTGCTGTTGCCATTGTTGTTGTTGTTGCTGCTGCTGTTATGGAGTCATCAGCACCTCTGTCCCATCATCATCATCAAAATTTTTGTCCCATCATTATCATCATTCTGTCATGTATGGAATCATCATCATAACCATCATCATATCTGTCTCAACATCATCATCACTGTCACCATCATCATCATCATCTGACACATCAATTAGGTATTTATAATGTTCATTGTCATTGTTGGCAGGCACGTTGGTGACCTGGGCAACGTTGTGGCCGACAAGGATGGAGTGGCAAAGTAATTAATTGCTTTTATTGCCATTATAATTATAATTAGTTTTTATTTTTCTAGTTACCATTACAACTATAATTCATTTTTGATTGATTTAATTATCATTATTGAATCATAATTATTTTTTCAGTCCTAGACATATTCATTTGATATATTTATTACCTCTACACCATTCATATTCTTCCAGCACCATCACTCAATGTTATTTCTATTTGCGTCATCACTGTCTCCACTTTGACATCACAATCATCACCACCACCACTTCGACATCACAATCATCACCACCACCACTTCGACATCACAATCATCACCACCACCACTTCGACATTACAATCATCACCACCACCACTTCGACATCACAATCATCACCACCACCACTTCGACATCACAATCATCACCACCACCACTTCGACATCACAATCATCACCACCACCACTTCGACATCACAGTCATCACCACTACCACTTCGACATTACAATCACCACCACCACCACTTTGACATCACAATCATCACCACCACCACTTTGACATCACAATCATCACCACCACCACTTTGACATCACAATCATCACCACTACCACTTCGACATCACAATCATCACCACCACCACTTCGACATCACAATCATCACCACCACCACTACGACATCACAATCATCACCACCACCACTTCGACATCACAATCATCACCACCACCACTTCGACATTACAATCATCACCACCACCACTTCGACATCACAATCATCACCACCACCACTTCGACATCACAATCATCACCACCACCACTTCGACATCACAATCATCACCACCACCACTTCGACATCACAATCATCACCACTACCACTTCGACATCGCAATCATCACCACCACCACTTCGACATCACAATCATCACCACCACCACTTCGACATCACAATCATCACCACCACCACTTCGACATCACAATCATCACCACCACTTCGACATCACAATCACCACCACCACCACTTCGACATCACAATCACCACCACCACCACTTCGACATTACAATCATCACCACCACCACTTCGACATCACAATCATCACCACCACCACCACTTCGACATCACAATCATCACCACTACCACTTCGACATCACAATCATCACCACCACCACTTCGACATCACAATCATCACCACCACCACCACTTCGACATCACAATCATCACCACTACCACTTCGACATCACAATCATCACCACCACCACTTCGACATCACAATCATCACCACCACCACTTCGACATTACAATCATCACCACCACCACTTCGACATCACAATAATCACCACCACCACCACTTCGACATCACAATCACCACCACCACTTTTATATCACAATCACCACCACCACCACTTTGACATCACAATCATCACCACCACCACTTTGACATCACAATCATCACCACCACCACTTTGACATCACAATCATCACCACCACTACTTCGACATCACAATCATCACCACCACCACTTCGACATCACAATCATCACCACCACCACTTCGACATCACAATCATCACCACCACCACCACTTCGAGATCACAATCATCACCACCACCATGACGCAGGGTCGACGTCTCAAGCGACTCTTTCCAACTCGAAGGGAAACATTCCGTCATCGGGAGGACCCTTGTGGTGAGATCATTATCATAACCTACTCTCTTCCTCTCTCTCTCTTTATTTATCTCTCTCTCTCTCTCTCTCTCTCTCTCTCTCTCTCTCTCCCTTTCACCCTTTCACTCTGTTGTATTTGATGTTTTTTTCCATTGGTATTCGCAGGCTTATTTAACAAGCCAAAGCCTCCTCTCTCGAGGGTGGGTCTGTCTGAACTGTCCTCATTCCTTTCTTTGGGGTCATGGCATCAGTGCTGCATGCCCTCAGCTACTCGAGGTCTTCTGCACTACCTCTTCCCACGTCCCCTTTGGCCTGCCTGGTCGTTTCGTTCCTGAAACCTCCATTCTCCTCACTCAACCCACCCCCCCCATCACCTTCCACATGCCCAAACCACCTCACTCAACCCACCATCACCTTCCACGTGCCCAAACCACCTCACTCAACCCACCATCACCTTCCACATGCCCAAACCACCTCACTCAACCCACCATCACCTTCCACATGCCCAAACCACCTCACTCAACCCACCATCACCTTCCACATGCCCAAACCACCTCACTCAACCCACCATCACCTTCCACATGCCCAAACCACCTCACTCAACCCACCATCACCTTCCACATGCCTAAACCACCTCACTCAACCCACCATCACCTTCCACATGCCCAAACCACCTCACTCAACCCACCATCACCTTCCACATGCCCAAACCACCTCACTCAACCCACCATCACCTTCCACATGCCCAAACCACCTTACTCAACCCACCATCACCTTCCACATGCCCAAACCACCTCACTCAACCCACCATCACCTTCCACATGCCCAAACCACCTCTATGCTGGATTGCCCTCATTCGTTGTAGTTCTCTCGAACTGAAGACATCCTTCGATTTCATGAGACACACCAGCCGCTCATGGCAGGATGCAAGGGCTGCAAGGAGCCAAAGCCGCTCATGGCGAGATGCAAGGGCTGCAAGGAGCCAAAGCCGCTCATGGCAGGATGCAAGGGCTGCAAGGAGCCAAAGCCGCTCATGGCAGGATGCAAGGGCTGCAAGGAGCCAAAGCCGCTCATGGCAGGATGCAAGGGCTGCAAGGAGCCAAAGCCGCTCATGGCAGGATGCAAGGGCTGCAAGAAGCCAAAGCCGCTCATGGCGAGATGCAAGGGTTACAAGGAGCCAAAGCCGCTCATGTTACTCTTCATTTAAGTTCTTGGTCGGCTGCTTATACTCCCGACTATCTCTTTCTTCTTGCATCCATTAATTCACTCTTCCATCCATCTATCATTCGTCCATCCTAAAGACAATCAGATGTTGTCTAACTCTCAATGAAGGCAAGTTGCCAACCTGATTCGTCCCTGCCAAGGCATGTCCACAACACCCTTTGCCTGTGCAGTGGTGCAGTGGTGCAGTGGTGCATGTCGGGAGGCTCGCCTGTGTGTTCGTTGTGCTTGTACCGAGTGATGGTGCAGTTGTGATGGCATGATGTCCCAGGTGTGCTGCTTGCCTTTGCCTCGAGATTTTCAAAAAAGATTTACATTTTTTGAAAGCTGAAAAAACGTTTTTATTAGGAAACTATTTGTTCAGTTCCAGCTCATATGGAGAGCTGCCAACCCAATCAACTGAATTTCAGTTCTATTGGAACTGCCAGTAAGCACACAGCGTTCATATTATCAATATGTCATTATCCCTATTATTATTATTAATATATACCTCTATTTTTATTATCATTGTTACTGTTACTATTATATTGCTATCATTATGATTATTATATAGTACTATAGCAGCAGTCTGTTGCAGCACGTTTCCCTTAGATTATGAACTTGAAACTGACAAATGTCTGCCCTTTGCATGCCCTTACCCCCTGTCATCCTGCCCAGATTTACTACCAATACTACTACTACTACTACCACCACTACTACTACCACTTCTACTACTACTACTACTACTACTACTACCACCACCACTACTACTACCACTACTACTTCTAATACTACTTTTACTACTACCACTACTACTACTACTACTACTACTAGTCATACTTCTACTACTACTACTTCTACTACTACCACTACTACTACTACTACTACTACTACTTCTACTACTACTACCGCTACTACTACTACTTCTAATACTACTTTTACTACTACCACTACTACTACTACTACTACTTCTAATACTACTTTTACTGCTACCACTACTACTACTACTACTACTTCTAATACTACTTTTACTGCTACCACTACTACTACTACTACTACTACTACTACAACTACTACTACTACTACTACTACTACTACTACTACTACTACTACCACTATTACTACTACTACTTCTACTACTAATACTACTACTACCACTACTACTAATACTAATTTTACTACTATTAGTACTACTACTACTTCTACCACTACTACTACTACTACCACCACCACTACTACTACCACTACTACTTCTAATACTACTTTTACTACTACCACTACTACTACTACTACTACTACTAGTCATACTTCTACTACTACCACTACTACTACTACTACTACTACTAGTCATACTTCTACTACTACTACTTCTACTACTACCACTACTACTACTACTACTACTACTACTTCTACTACTACTACCGCTACTACTACTACTTCTAATACTACTTTTACTACTACCACTACTACTACTACTACTACTTCTAATACTACTTTTACTGCTACCACTACTACTACTACTACTACTACTACTACAACTACTACTACTACTACTACTACTACTACTACCACTATTACTACTACTACTTCTACTACTAATACTACTACTACCACTACTACTAATACTAATTTTACTACTATTAGTACTACTACTACTTCTACCACTACTACTACTACTACTACTACTACTACTACTACTACTACTACTTCTTCCACTACTACTACTACTACTACTACTACTACTACTACTACTACTACTACTACTACTACTACTATCAGGTGCACGCAGACGAGGACGACTTAGGGAAGGGGGTACATGACGACAGTAAGACAACAGGCCATGCTGGAGCCAGACTTGCCTGTGGTGTCATCGGATTGGCCAAGATCTAAGGATGTGTGTGTGTGTGTGTGTGTGTGTGTGTGTGTGTGTGTGTGTGTGTGTGTGTGTGTGTGTGTGTGTGTGTGTGTGTGTGTGTGTGTGTGTGTGTGTGTGTGTGTGTGTGTGTGTGTGTGTGTGTGTGTGTGTGTGTGTGTGTGTGTGAGGGGTTGTTTCAAAAGACATTCGATTGCTTAGTGCTCACATTGGTGAACTTGCAAACATATCTGAATGTTTCTTTTTAATCATTGACCTAATTAGTTAAATAAAATTTAATTAAGGTGCTTTTATCATTGACTAATAATTGATTATGAATTAATTAAGTCCAATATTTAAGTTTCAGCGTTAATGACTTCGAAGATGTTGTCTTGAAGATGTGCATCTAGTCTTGAAGAGGGCAAGACATTCGGGGTTGACTAGAAGTCGATGCAATGATGGAGCCACAATCGATAATGCCACATTACAAGTCGTAAGAGCCGATTTAAGAATTCAAATTCAACCCTAGAGAACATATGTACTGAAGGAATCTCAAAGAATATATATCTGGTAGTTTGCGAACTTTTCAGGTATATTTGCAAGTAAAAGATTTTGTAAGCTTAGAATCTTAGCTGATCAAATAGATTTCCAAGCGAAGGTATTTTATAGTTTCAAATATCTTTCCAGACCTTGCAGAGTTTCCAACTTTCAGATTGTAAACTCGCTATAGAATTGCCATCTAGCACAGCAGATATACTTTCTAATTCCTCATCATCATCATCATCACCTCTTCGAGAGAGTCCCCTGCAATGGCAGTCTCCCTGACCACCTTGGTGCTCTTGTCTGCCTGCCTTGGTCAGTTCTCTTCTGCTGCTTCTTGTTGCTTGCTGTTGTAGCGCTACTTTTATATTTATTTGAACTTAATGTTGAAAGAATTTATTTAAAATAACTAATTATTTATTTCATAAATATAAAACATTGAAGATACTTAATAAATACAGGTAGCGCTACTTTATATTCGTAAATATTAATATTGGAATAATATATTTGAATAATTAATACTCCGTTGCAGTCATTTATATATCTAAGAATAACACATGTTTTGAATAATTAACAATCGAAGAGAATTAATCATTGAAATCCGATTCAGCATTACATCCCAACACAACGACAATCATCATCATCAGCCCCAAGACCATCATCATCTCCACCACCAAAATCAGCACCTATCATCATCATCATCATGAAAAAAATCCCCACCATCATCATCAGCACCACAACCACTACAACAATCTTCATCATCAGCACCATCATCATCAGCACCACACCTCCATCATCATCATCATCAGCACCACCACAACAATCATCACCATCATCATCAGCACCACACCTCCATCATCATCATCATCAGCAGCAGCAGCGTGTGTGCAGGCCTCGTACACGGAGTGGAGTGGCTGGAGCGAGTGCAGTGCCACGTGTGGAAAAGCCCTCAAGAGCCGGACCAGGGAGTGCCAAAAGTTGGTCGTGCTGATGATGATGATGCTGGTGGTGGTGATGATGATTATAGTGGTGATGATGATGATGCTGGTGGTGGGGATGATGATGGTGCTGGTTGTGGTGGTAATTGGGGTAGTGGTGGTGCTGGTAGTGATTATGATGCAATGATGATGATGGTGATGGTGGCGTTGGTGGTGGCGGTGGTGATGGTTGTGATGATGATGATGCTGGTGGTAGTGTTGGTCATTTCTGATGATTTTACATCTCACAAATCTTTTCATCGTTTCCATCATCACTACCGCTTATATCATCATCATCACCACCGCTTATATCATCATCATCATCACCGTTTGTATCATCATCATCAACACCGCCACCACCACCCTCATCAACACCACTCTCATCATCATCAACACCATCACCACCCTCATCATCAACACCCCTCTCATCATCATCATCAACACCACTCTCATCATCATCATCACCACCACCATGCAGGTATTACAACTGTGACGGGGATGAGCTGAGGGAAACGGTGTCTTGTAGACTTGCCAAATGCAGTCAGTTCTGAGTGCTTGTGACTTGACCTCTAGTCGTCACTTCATCGATGTTTTTCCATTAATAGTTTTCAACGTTTTTCTAATACAAATATTTTTTAATAAATGTTTAATGTTGTTTTTAAGCCATCATTTTATAGCTTTTAAATCCTCACTTTATGCATAAAGGACATGTACTCTGTTGTGTTCTTTCGTTGCAGCATGAATGGAATCATTTTGATGTAATTTTAATGATAAATATCTTACATTTTTTTAAATAATAAATCTTAAAAAGTGTTTTTTTAAAATAAATATTATAATACTTCTCTCATAAATGCTTAGTTTCATATATATTTTAAATTACTCCCTAGGTGGCAGGAAGCGAGACCACAAAGCATCTCAATTCATCAGCAGACTCTTCGACGACGACGATGCAGTTGTGGAAGCCAGCCATGAAGGGAGCTATGAAGGGAGGCATGAACCGAGCTATGAAGGGAGCTATGGAGGGAGCTATGGATTTGGAGGAGGATTTGGAATTAAGAGAACCAGCTACGTAAAGAAGAAAGCAGGGAAAGGAAAGAAAGGTGGAAAGGAAGAAGAGAAGAAGGGTGGCCAATATGTTGATGATGCCAAGAAGGGTTTTGACTATATTGAACAAGATGATTCATACTCCATCGCCCAATACTTCGAGGATGAGAAACGTAAGGAGGATCGTCATCAAGACCATCAACAAGATCATCATCAGGACGAGTCAGGTGAGAAGGAGTCAGAGTCGTCAGCGGATGCTGCAGCAAGTGGTCTGAAGGAAGCCAAGAAGAAGGTTGCATCTAAGGAGGAGGAGGAGGAGAAAAAAGGAGGAGGAGATAAAGGAGTAGAAGAAAATAAAAGAGCCAGCTCAGAAACAACTGGTCAGAAAAAACCCGGCCAGAAAAAATCAGGCGCCCAAGATCCAATTCCGAGTGAAACCTTTGTTTCAGATGATCAACTTCAAGAAGACAAAGAACAGAAGGATGGTCAAGAAGACAAAGAACAGAAGGATGGTCAAGAAGACAAAGAACAGAAGGATGGTCAAGAAGACAAAGAACAGAAGGATGGCCAAGAAGACAAAGAACAGAAGGATGGTCAAGAAGACGTAGAACAAAAAGAGAACAAGGAAGCGGAAGAGAAAGAAGCAGACGACGAAGCAGGCTACATAGGACATGAGCACCTGAGAACTAGCTTCGTCAAGAAAAAGATTAGAAATCCTAAAAGATTTAAAAGTCAAAAAAAGTTGGAATACGATGGGCCTCCGATCAGAACACCAGATTACAAAACAGTGGATTACAAAGCTGCAGATCCCAAAGTTGCTTATCCCAAAAAAGACTGTAAAGGAAGTGGTCAACAAAAGGAGGCAATTGCCCCTAAGCGAGCCGTTGCCAGGAAAGCGCCAATAATTCCATGAAAAACTTTCCATTCAATTGAATAACCAGGCATTTAATTTATGTTCAATTTAATCTATGGAGCTTTTTATTTTATTAAATTAATCATTTTATTCAGTCTATCGTTTTAGAATGTCGCAGGTGGCGGTATTGTATTTAGAACCCGTCTTGATTTATTCAAAGTGTTGATAATAAGCTATAATGATGAGTTTCTTCATTAAATCCAAACGTTCTGATAAAATTAAAATTAAAGAATCAAGCGCTTGGCAGCTAATTTGAAATTCTGATATTAGTTGAGTTTTATTTCCAAAAAAGACTTTTCGATAGCTAGAATTACTCCATATTTCCAAAAATGGCTAGATTTAATAGCTGTAAAAGTTTATATTTTTCTAATTTTCATTTCCCATAAGATTTTCTCCAGGAAAGACACAGACGAATTTAACAGGATATTTACTGGCAGAATAGTAAAGATTTTTCAAAAAAAAACTAATTAAAAAAAATAATTTTCACGCAAGATCACTCTTCATTTTCATTCTCGCGAAAGACTAAACCAACGTATAATTTGAAAGCTTTTCACTCGCCAAATCGACAGTATTTTCATAATTAAAATCAAAATGTCGACTACCAAGCAAAAGAGAAAGCACATAAAGGCTGTCAGACCGAAGCTCAGGTTGGAGTTCTATTACGCACTTACAATAATGTTACTCCATCACCAGTGTTATCATATTAATAATTCAGCAGATTAATTTTAATAGTTAAATTAAAGCTTAATTATTAAGTTTTCATGTTTAATGACGACTAAGTTCATTTCTAATGCTGTGAATAACATTAATAAAAAGTAAATTCAATAATAGAAACAAAAGTATTTAAAATATAATTATTATTCTCATTGAAACTATTTATTTAAGAATTAAAGTTTTTTAGAGTTTACATTTTTCTTATTCCAATAATAATAATAAGAAGAAGAATTTATTGAAATGATGTGAATATTAATTATAATTAAAACCATGACTTAGGCTGTTCAGGGCTAAAGAACCCCTTCTGAGTGTCTTCATGTGGGGAATCAACCACTCCGTTAGTAATCATCATCATCATCATCACAATCATCGGTTAATATAATGACGAGCATTATTGTAGTGGCGTATAACCCTAACGGGCTTCCAGGCCACTTAGGCCTCATATTTTGATTTGCGCCTTTGGGTTACTAGGGCATTGGTTGCACTAGAAGCTAGGAGCTTTCATTATTGGTCAAGCCGAGAGTCGTTGCCGACTCAGCTACCTGTTTACCTATCACAATCATCAACATCATCATGAGTGAAATAACAATAACTTAAGAAATTTTAATAATCATCATATTTGAAAGAATAAATAATGCAAACTTAAGGAGCAATAGTTATAAAAATGTATAAAACTTCTTGAATTCCTTGCACTCGAGGCAGGCATGAGTTATTAGTGAAGGATCAAACAGCAATTAATGCTTTGAAATGTTGAAACTCAGTGGAAACTATTGCCATTCACCCTTCATTCATCCACCTACTTAGCCATTCATCCATCTTGCTATCCACTCGTTCACCCTACCAATTACCATTCTTCCATCTATCTACCCATCCCTTCATTAACCAACCCTCCATTCACCTATCCATCCTTCCACCAACCCATCCATCCTTTCACCCACCTATCCATCCTTCCACCCACCCACCCATCCACCTAACCATCAATCCACCCAATCATCCCCCACACACCAAACCACTCATCCATCCTCCATCCACCCAAACATCTAATAAAAAACCCACCCAACCACCTATGCATCCATCCACCAACCACCTATGCATCCATCCACCAACCACCTATGCATCCATCCACCAACCACCTATGCATCCATCTACCAACCCACCCACCCATCCACTAACCCACCCACCCATCCACCAACCCACTCACCCATCCACCAACCCACCCACCCATCCACCAACCCATCCTTCTTCCAACACACCCATCCACTTACCCACCTAAGCCACCCACCCATCCACTTACCCACCTAACCCACCCACCCATCCACTTACCCACCTAACCATCAATCCACCCACCCATCCCTCACACACCAAACCACTCATCCATCCTCCATCCACCCAAACATCTAATAAAAAACCCACCCATCCACCCACTCATCCACCCACCCATCCACCAACCCACCCATTCACCAACCCACCCACCCATCCACCAACCCACCCACCCATCCACCAACCCACCCACCCATCCACCAACCCACCCACCCATCCACCACCCATCCACCAACCCATCCACCAGCCCATCCACCAACCCATCCACCAACCCATTCACCAACCCATCCACCAACCCATCCACCAACCCATCCACCAACCCATCCACCAACCCATCCACCAACCCATCCACCAACCCACCCACCCATCCGCCAACCCACCCACCCATCCGCCAACCCACCCACCCATCCGCCAACCCACCCACCCATCCGCCAACCCACCCACCCATCCACCAACCCACCCACCCATCCACCAACCCACCCACCCATCCACCAACCCACCCACCCATCCACCAACCCATCCACCAACCCACCCACCCATCCACCAACCCACCCACCCATCCACCAACCCATCCACCAACCCATCCACCAACCCACCCACCCATCCACCAACCCACCCACCCATCCACCAACCCACCCACCCATCCACCAACCCACCCACCCATCCACCAACAAACCCACCCATCCACTAACCCACCCATCCACTAACCCACCCATCCACTAACCCACCCACCCACTAACCCACCCACCCATCCACTAACCCACCCACCCATCCACCAAACCCTACCCACCCATCCACCTAACCCACCCACCCATCCACCTAACCCACCCACCCATCCACCTAACCCACCCACCCATCCACCTAACCCACCCACCCATCCACCTAACCCACCCACCCATCCACCTAACCCACCCACCCATCCACCTAACCCACCCACCCATCCACCTAACCCACCCACCCATCCACCTAACCCACCCACCCATCCACCTAACCCACCCACCCATCCACCTAACCCACCCACCCATCCACCTAACCCACCCACCCATCCACCTAACCCACCCACCCATCCACCTAACCCACCACCCATCCACCTAACCCACCCACCCATCCACCTAACCCACCCACCCATCCACCTAACCCACCCACCCATCCACCTAACCCACCCACCCATCCACCTAACCCACCCACCCATCCACCTAACCCACCCACCCATCCACCTAACCCACCCACCCATCCACCTAACCCACCCACCCATCCACCTAACCCACCCACCCATCCACCTAACCCACCCACCCATCCACCTAACCCACCCACCCATCCACCTAACCCACCCACCCATCCACCTAACCCACCCACCCATCCACCAACCCACCCACCCATCCACCAACCCACCCACCCACCCAACAATCCACCCACCCACTCACCAATCATCATCATCATCATCACCATGACGACCAGATAACAGAACTGACTCACGTCAACTGCCCGGTCATGTTGATGCCTGATGACTTCAAGGCACACACCAAGACACGCGTGGACAACCATATGTTCAACAAGTTGGTGGTCTTGATGATGATGATGAGGGGGAGGGATGGTGATGATGAGGGGGAGGGATGGTGATGATGATGATGAGGGGGAGAGATGGTGATGGTGATGATGAGGGGGAGGGATGGTGATGGTGATGATGAGGGGGAGGGATGGTGATGGTGATGATGAGGGGGAGGGATGGTGATGGTGATGATGAGGGGGAGGGGTGGTGATGATGAGGGGGAGGGATGGTGATGATGAGGGGGAGGGGGAGGGATGGGGATGGTGATGATGAGGGGGAGGGATGGTGATGATGAGGGGGAGGGATGGTGATGATGAGGGGGAGGGATGGTGATGGTGATGATGAGGGGTAGGGATGGTGATGGTGATGATGAGGGGGAGGGATGGTGATGGTGATGATGAGGGGGAGGGATGGTGATGGTGATGCTGAGTGGGAGGGATGGTGATGATGATGATGAGGGGGAGGGATGGTGATGATGAGTGGGAGGGATGGTGAGGGGGAGGGGGAGGGATGGTGCCGAAGAGGTGTATGTCGCTGGTGAAGTGAGAGAGACGAATGTTGATACTGGTGCTTGCAAGTAGTCATCCCTGCAACTATCATCATCATCATCATCTCCAAACATAATCATCATCATAATCATCCCTGCAACTACCATCATAATCATCCGCAGCACCACCACTACCATAATCATCTCCACCACCACCACCATCATCATTATTAACACCACCATCATCATCATCACCACCACCAGCATCATCATCACCACCACCACCAGCATCATCCTCACCACCACCATCAGAGAGAACATGCCAAGCCACTTCAAGTTCAAGGAGTACTGTCCGAACGTCTTTCGTAATCTCAGAGAGAGGTTTGCTGTAGACGACCACACCTACCTGGTATGTGTGTGTGTGTGTGTGTGTGTGTGTGTGTGTGTGTGTGTGTGTGTGTGTGTGTGTGTGTGTGTGTGTGTGTTTGTGTGTGTGTGTGTGTGTGTGTGTATGTTTGTGTGTGTTTGTGTGTGTGTGTGTGTGTGCATGTGTGTATGTGTGTGTGTGGGAGGGTGGAGGGGGTTGTGTGTATGTGTGTAGGAGGAGGGGGGTTTGTGTGTGTGTGGGAGGGTGGAGGGGGTTGTGTGTGTGCGGGAGGGTGGAGGGGGTTGTGTGTATGTGTATAGGAGGGGGGGAAGGTAGTGTGTGTTTGTGTGTGTGTGTGTGTGTGTGTGTGTGATCACACCCATATGATGAAATGGTAGTATTGATAATGATATTAAGGGGAGAGGAGCAGTGAGGAAAGCGAATAAATATTATTAATCATTTTAAAATTATAACAATTATTTTTCTTTCACTATATTTTGAAATCATTGAAAAAGGGAGCATTTAGGTATTAATATATATAAATAATGATAAATAATGGTTGCTCTCTCACTATATTTCAGAAATCGCAAATTAATATTTTATTTTTATCATTATAATAATTAATAATACTTTCCCTTTCACTCTTCCAGAAATCACTGACGAAGGACTGCCCTCGTGACATCGACCTCACCAACAATGCCAACAAGTCCTCCAGCAGGTGAGGTCGTCATCATCACCATCATCATCATCGCCGTCATCACCATCATCATCATCGCCGTCATCATCACCATCATCATCATCATCATCATCGCCATCATCATCATCATCTTCATAACAAGAATAATAATAATAACAACAGTCAAAGAATAAATGAGAATAAAAAAATGAATATAGAGAAAATAATAAAAATAAATAAATAATGAATAATAAAAATGAATAATAATTATTAAAAAAGAAGAATAATTAAATAATAATAATTATTATTAAATAATAATAATTATTATTATTATTATTATATAATAATTATTATTAAATAATAATAATGATGACAGTCGTCCAATGGTGTCCTACAATGGCATGCTCTTCATCAAGACCATTCAGGGAGAGCAGGTGCTCCTGATGATGATGATGATGATTATGATGATGATGATGATGATGTTTTCTTAAAATGTATGAATCATACATCATAATAAGAATATGAATATGCTTATTATTATCATGATTATTGTTATTATTATTGTGATTGCTGCAAGGTGGCTGAGATGCACAGAGTGCTGAAGGAATACCATCAGGTGAGGTCTTGTTGTTGTTGTTGTTGTTGTTGTTGTTGTTATCGCTTTTAGTTCTTTGTTCCCATCCCGCATGACCGATTCCGGTCCTATGCGGAGAAGGTATGTGAACACCTCCCCCCCTCTCTCTTAGGGTTAGGGTTAGGGTTAGGGTTAGGGTTAGGGTTAGGGTTAGGGTTAGGGTTAGGATTAGGGTTAGGGTTAGGGTTAGCCTCCTTGAGAGAGGGGGGAGGGGGTAGCGCTTTTGAGATCCTCTTCGTGTCCGAGGGCAGCCAACGACGCCTCGTGAAGGCGGGACCGTGTAGCCGATGTTGTTGTTGTTGTTGTTGTTTTATTTCGTTGTGTTGTTCAGCAGTCTGGAGAGGATAGTCTCAACCAGCTGCGCTGCCCTGCCAGGCTCTTGAGTCAGTTCTCTTGTCTTCTTGCCCAGCCCGTGTACTGCCTTTTCAGGTACCAGGGTTGGGCAGTCTGTCCAGAGATGAGTTGTTGTCTCCTGGGCTGTCTGCACAGGTCCTCTTGGCTTAGACCAATTCTACATTGGTAGGCTCTGATCGCCGGGGGGTGCCCAATACGGAACCTGCTCAGGTTGGTGCGAGCAAGTTTGGTGAGCTCCTTCTCAGCTTTCTTGAGCCTGCCTTTGTATATGCCATTCAGTCTGTCGTTACTGAAGTGGTGTTCTTGTGGTCTGTGGCTTGTGACTGCTTGGCAGATCCCTGTTCTCGATAGGTCTTGGTTTAAGGGGGTTGGCTGTGACCTGCTTCCTGTAGCTGCTTCTGCATCAGCCTCATCGTTTCCGATCAGATAGCAGTGGCTTGGCACCCAGATGAAGAAGACCTTTTTGTTCAGGTTGGCACACTGCAGTTAGCTCTGAGATTCGATGGGAGGAGAGAGAGTTGGATGCCATTAGCGAAAGAAGCGGCTTGCAATCGCACACAATCTTTGCCATGCTCCAGTCCTCTCTCTCACTCAACCATTTCAGAGCCTCTTCAACCGCAATTCTTTCAGTGTCCATTGGGTTACTCTTGTATCCTGTGGGCTTGTTCCAGTTAGCTACTTTCTGATCGCTTTGGTACACCACCACCGCAGCACCACCATGCTTTGCCACACCTTGCACCGAGCCGTCAGTGTAGATGGTAAAGTCAGCTTCCCCTTCCTGAGAGATGGCATCTTTAGCTGCTTCCAGTTGCATGAGGTCTGGGTCGTGCTTGCTGGATTTGAAGTAGCTGATGTTGAGAGGGAAGTTTGTGCGGTGGGGGCCACCCTGCCAGGCCAAAACAGCTTTTTTTCTCTAAAGACAGTAGTGGCACTGGCCGCACTACTGTCTGTTACAACAGGCCGGAGACATTGAGTCCAATCCTGGACCCAACTACAACACCAACACTAAATGCTCTGTGTGCGGTAAAACCATCCGAGTCAACACACGCCCAATACTGTGCTCAGTTTGCCATCATCCAGCACATGCGACCTGCTCACACCTATCACGAAACCAAGTTGCCCTCTCTCTGTTGTTGTTGTTGTTGTTGTTTTTGTTGTTGTTGTATTTCGTTGTGTTGTTCAGCAGTCTGGGGAGGATAGTCTCGTCCAACTGCGCTGCCCTGCCAGGCTCTTGAGTCAGTTCTCTTGTGTTCTTGCCCAGCCCGTGTTCCAGGGCTGGGCAGTCTGTCCAGAGATGAGTTTGTTGTCTCCTGGGCTGTCTTGCAGGGTCTGCCCTGGCAGGGTGGCCGAAAGTACCCACATTTGAGGCGCAAGCGCCCTCCACCGCACCGCGTGGAGGTTGTGGGTATGCGGTAGCTGTTGTTGTGGTTGTTGTCCTTCTATTTCTACTTTTACAGAGAGTGGAACGAATACTTATCAAAATAATTTAAAATATGGTTACAAAGGAGAAGGCCTTCATGCTTTGGAGTGTGCGCTTGGAATGATCAATTCCATTCAAGTGCTGACTACTTGATTCTGTTTCCTTCTTCTGACTATGAAGTGGACATGCGCACTGGAAGATGGGTGCTCAGAAGTGCTATTCGGAGTTTATTCCAGCAACTGGTTCTTCCTAAAAAGTGCTTTAAAATATGGACCTACAAATATATTCGCAACTAAATTCTATTATCTAACTTTTCCTTCATCCTGATCATGAGAGCATATATATATATATATATAATTAGACTTAAATGTTAAAAAGACCAAAAAATTTGTTGTTGTAAAATAATATAAAATAAATAATTGCATAACAAAGAAAAATTAGATTAAAAATATAATCTTTATAAATATTCATGATTGACTTTCACTGGAAGACTTTTACTTCTCTGCTGTTAGAT
>OX030971.1:3305212-3307712 GCA_943735955.1 Piscicola geometra | reverse complement strand
GTCTATAGAGACTAATGAGGCGAAAGTTTAAATCTATTTAAATGTGAGATTTATCTATAAATAGAAGATACTTGTGTCAAAGCTAATGAATACTAACAGTTTTTTTATTTAATAAAAAAGTAAATGATTGGTTTGTATTAATTTTCAATATTCTACTTAGAATAAAATATTTATATAGTCTATTATACTGTATATAGTCTATATAGAGTTTATATTATACTGTATATAGTCTATATAGAGTTTATATTATACTGTATATAGTCTATATAGAGTTTATATTATACTGTATATAGTCTATATAGAGTTTATATTATACTGTATATAGTCTATATAGAGTTTATATTATACTGTATATAGTCTATATAGAGTTTATATTATACTGTATATAGTCTATATAGAGTTTATATTATACTGTATATAGTCTATATAGAGTTTATATTATACTGTATATAGTCTATATAGAGTTTATATTATACTGTATATAGTCTATATAGAGTTTATATTATACTGTATATAGTCTATATAGAGTTTATATTATACTGTATATAGTCTATATAGAGTTTATATCATACTGTATATAGTCTATATAGAGTTTATATCATACTGTAAATAGTCTATATAGAGTTTATATCATACTGTAAATAGTCTATATAGAGTTTATATCATACTGTAAATAGTCTATATAGAGTTTATATCATACTGTAAATAGTCTATATAGAGTTTATATCATACTGTATATAGTCTATATAGATTTATCATCTCCCGAAATGGACGAATGCCAGAGACAGATTCATCAATGTCTACAATCTCTTCCTACCTTGTATCTTATGCAAATATTCATGTTTCATCTTAGGCGACTATTCAAGTTTCATCTAAGGCAATTATCACCATGTTACAAATCCATGGTAACAACAGGCTAATCACTCAATTACAAATTATACTACTTACACATAATAAAACTGTAGTGCGTAATCTAATTAATAATAATAAAATAAAAAGTGTACTCTTTCAGATGTGAGGAAAAAACAGCAAAACGTTATTTCCAAACTTTTTAACTATTCTTCTAGAAATCAGTTCCAATTATTATAATTGAACGAGGCAACTTTCAGAAACGAAACCAAGATACAAATCTGATTAGAAGACGGATGTCTGAAAATTAAATATTTTTCTTATACATCGCATAGCTGTAAATAAGCTCGTTCCATCTTAGGAACTGGACTATCTTGAGCAACCTCCCCCTATTAATATATAAATGGTATTCTTCTTCTATTTACCCTATCAATTTGTTCAACGCCAACCTCTTTGGACCACCACAGCCCAAGAAGTCAGAACCCACTTCCAACTCCTCCCCCGACTCGGTCAACGCGCCAGTTTCCTTTGGAGGTGGAGGAGGTGGAGGTGGTGGAGGAGGTGGAGGAGGAGGAGGAGGTGGTGGAGGTGGTGGAGGTGGTGGAGGTGGAGGGGCAGGAAGGGGTTGTGGAGTGATGGGCGGATTTGAGCTTGACCCGTTCTTCGAGCCTTTTGGACTGAAGTGCAGTGAAGGTTGTCATCATCTTCATCATTCCCATCGTCATTATCATCATCATTCCCATCTTCATCGTCATCATCATTCCCATCTTCATCATCATCATTCCCATCGTCATCATCATTCCCATCATCATCGTCATCATAACCACTCCACATCCTCTCACTCAATGCAACCCCATCACCACACCTACACCCACCCTTCTACCACCATACCCTAAACCCCTTCCACATTCACCTCCTTCTTCAAATCTCCACTACATCCCACTCACAGACGTAGAACAAACTCTATTCAAAACAAACTCTATTCCAAACAAACGCCAACCCACCAAAACCCACCACAAGCCCTCCACCTCGCCACAATCCACAAAGACACAAACCACTCCCCACCAAACCTCCCCCCACCAATCCTTCATCCATCCATCCCCCAAACCATCCATTAACCTTCCACTCCCACAAAACCCACTTACCCCAACCCAACCCCCAATTACCCCACACAAAACTAACTAAAACTTTCTCAAAAAACAACACCAATCATCACACCACCAAACCCACTCCCATTAAAAAACTAATCACAAATCTCCACAAACCTCCCACCACCCCCCTAACAGATCCTCCACCAACCATCACTCCCCCGACACCCACTCCTCCTCCCCACAAAACCCCCCCATCACCACAACAGACGTGGAGCCGAGAGAGTTCTACTTCCTCTCGATCATTGACATCCTCACTCACTACGGCGTCAAGAAGAGGACCGCCCAGGCCGCCAAGACCGTCAAGCATGGCGCCAATGCTGAGATCTCGACGGTGGGTGATGATGATGATGATGGTGGTGGTGGTGGTGATGATGAAGATGGTGGTAGTGATGATGATTATGGTGGTAGTGATGATGATGGTGGTGGTAGTGATGATGATTATGGTGGTCATGATGATGATTGTTGGGGGAGGGGGTTGTGTGGAGAGAAGGGTTGAAGGA